>JAKSZT010054304.1:46001993-46225221 GCA_026826555.1 Tolypeutes matacus | reverse complement strand
GGGATGAGCAGTTGAAATACAGGGGCTTCTTTGGGAGTTGGAGGTTGTCCTGAGTACTGTTGTGGCAATGGATGTAGGCCATTTTAAATCAGCACACACCACTCAGAACTGAGTGGGAGAGAGTGTGGTCTACAGTGTGAACTGTGGTCTATGGTTGGTGGCAAGGTTCCAGGATGTGTAGATATGATTATTAACTCCATTTTATAGCTCAAACCTGAGACTCAGAGAATTTAAGGAATTTGCTCAAGTTTATACAGTGGGAGCCAAGATTTGAAACCAGGGAGTCTGACCTCAAAGCCTGTATTCTTAACCACTTCTCTTGGCTGCCTCTCAAATATCAGGGCCTCAGAAGCAAGCCTGCCCCTGGTACCCAGGTGGCCCGATTTTCTAGGGAGCCAAAGCTTGAGCCTTTTGGTGGACCTCAGCCTTGCTTAACCCCCTTTCATCCCGCTTCTCAGTCATCACTGACCCTGCCCTCCATCCCTCTGCTCCTAGGGGCTTTTTCCCAGTCGTCTTTGGCTTCCTGGGCAGTGTCTCCAACATCCCCTTCCTGAGTGCGGTAAGTGGATCATGCATGTGGCTGGGTGATGGTGGCCCAGGGTGGGGGGAGCAATGGAGTTGGTAAAACAGCTGCCCCAGGTACAGTGGATCCCCCCCCATCCCCTTCAGACCCCTTCCCCAGGTTTGCCCGCTTTCAGCTCCTCTTCCCCTCCCTCTACCTTCTCCATTTGACAAGAATAGATGAGGGGCTTTGCCAGAAGTTGCACATAAGGTCTAAGATAGGGAGGAGGTACTATTGTTAGCTCCGTAATAGAGCCGAAGAAACTGAGTCTCAGAGACTGTAGGTGACCCAGCCAGAAAACAGCTGCGATTTCTGGGTTGCTGGCTAAGCCTGGACCCCGAGCAATGAGAGGATGTGGCATGACAGCCAATGGCAGAAGGAGAAGCGGGGGGCAAATTCTGCCCTCTCTTTGGGGCAGGCGTGCATGCAGTGGTCCCCAGCCCCTGCCCATTCTCTTCCCTTTCTCTGAAGCATCTGAGAGAATATGCACTTTCTGAGAAGCCCAGGGGTGCCCTACGGCCAGCACCGGGATGCACCCGCCAGCTGGACAACTCTCCCACCTCCGCCCCCACCCCCACCCCCAGCCCGCTTTCCAGATCTGCGCTCGGCACTGCTCCCAGCTCTCAAGGCCAGCTCCATAACAACCTAGATATTGAGTCTGCTCCCCACTCTTTGTCTGGAATAATGATTCTTGGCTCCCACAGCTGTTCCGGAGGCTTCAAGGTACCAGCTCAATGGTCTGAGCAGCAGAGATGTGCTCCTCGAACTTGGATCATTGGTCAAGAGGGCTGAAAGGCAAATGGGGGCCACCCCCTCAGACTCCTACCCTGCACTGACTCACCTCCTTGTCATCCTCGGACCTCCCGGAGTCCAGAAGGAAGGCTGGAGCTGAGTGGCTTACCTCAGATCCACTGGGCAACTCAAGAGGCTGGCAGGGCTGCGGGGAACAGACACCCAGGGCTCCATGGAGATCGGACTGGGGCTGTCACCCCATCCCCACCTTGTATTTATGGGAGCAAAGATTAAACCCCCCAAACTGTGAGTGTGTCTGAGACTCAGAGTCAGTGTCTCCAGCCCATTAAGTCCACCCCCTACCTCAGGGCCGGCCGACACACAGCACACATAGCGGTGGGGGGGGGGCGGTCAGGGCTTCTCTCTTAGGCTTTAATTTGTATACCGATGTTTAACAGTCCTGATGATTGTCTGTCAAGCCATTGAGAGCGGTAAGCATTGGCCGAGTGATGGGTATGACCCCTGCTTACCACCGTCCAGAGACTGTGCTGGGAAAGTTTGCTTCCTGAGGGTCAAGGCATAGCCCCCCGCCTTCAGAGAACCCCACTCTGAACAGCCCGTGCCCTGGGAGCCCCTAGTTCAAGGGTAAAGAAAAGTTTCACAGGCTCAAGAAAGAGACAGAGGCACCTGCAATGCATACCCTTAATAAACAAACCCCTCTTGAGGGCCCTCTGTGTATGTACCAAGCAAGGGAGCGGTGCCGAGGGGACAGAGAACGAGCCCTGTCCCGGCCCTCAGAGTGCTGCACACAAGCAGTTGCAGAGTGACGACTGGACTGCCGCAGCAGGGGGTGGAACGGGTGCTGGCAGAGGCGGAGGTGGGGCCCCGGCACTGCATCTTCGGATGTGCTGTCACTGCCTTCAGGGAAAGAAGAGAGCCCCAAAGGAGACCCCCAAATTCCCAAACCCTGCATTTGCCACTGATTCACAAGGAGACGCTTTTACAGCACATGGCTTTTCCTGTGGATATATTTCTGTCCACGGTGGTTTGGGCTCTCTCAGCCTTGATCATATCCCTTCTCACCTTACAAAGCCCCATGTTAGCCAGGTCCAGACAATCAGAGCTCAAATAAATCATTTCCACATTGTCTTCAGAATGGGCCTCCAGCTGAGTGGGTCTGGGGGGAAGGGGGTGCAGGGGGTATGGAAAAAGAACTAATGAGGATTAGCTGGCCAGCCTTGGAGGGCTTCTGAGCTGGAAGAGCCTGGAGGCGGGAGGCAGCAGTCAGAGCGCTGTGCTCTGAGAGGGTCTGACAGGAGGGAGAGGGAGGCAGAGGTGGTCCTCTGACTGGAGACGTCACCCTGGGCTTTATAAAAGGGGAAATGATCAGGGAGCGGGCGAGAGTGAGCCCAGGAGTCCAGCTCCCCTCTTCCTCGGTGTTCATCTGCCTACATCCGGCCCCAGCCAGGACTGAGCTCAGGTAGGTGCACTGCAGTACCACATGTGGGGAGGGGTCTGCCCCTGGCCCAGGGAGGCTCCAGAACTGGAAGCAGGAAATCAGTTCCAAGGCTGACAGATGTGGCCCAGGCACACAAAGAAGGTGATGGCAGAGTGAAGGGGACTCCTGAGCCTTCCTGAGTGCTGGCTGGCCAGATTATTCTGGGATATCTGGGTGAACAAAATGACTTGCACTTTATTAGTGAAACCAGGACCCTGGGAATCCCAAGTGCTCTCTCTTATTGTGGGAGGAATAAATGCAATGAGTGAACTCTCCGTGCCTGGGATTGGAGGCCACAGAAGCTGCTGGAGGGACTGGGGAATCCCTCTGGGCAGGTCCCCTAAATTAAGAATGGCAGATACAACCCTAACCAAAGGGCATCTATCCACCCACCCTGCTAACTCCCAGCACTAAAAACTGGGGATCACCTTAAGAGGGAAGCCACCCCACTCGAAAGTTGGGGAAAGGTTGTCTCACATGATGCCCATGGTAAGTGCTATCCATAGGGGCAGTACAGGGGGAAAGAGGCCCTTCCAACCACTTGGTGACACACATGTGCTCCATCTGAAATGCAAATCTGTACACATTCCTCTCTGGCTCAGACTCCTTCCAAGGTGCCCTGAGGGACAGTGCCGGCGACCCTCCCCCAGCTTCAATACTCTTTCTTCATGGAAAGATGGATGGAGCTGGAACTGATCCACCATGGTTCCCTGCACACTCAGCCCTGACAGTACTGTCCCGATGCCCCCACACCCCAGCACCGTCACTCCTGCGGCTCCCTCTACTGGGATTGCCTTTTGTATACCTTAATCCATCGAATGGCTCAGGCTCAGAACCACAGCTCAGGCATCACTACAGGCGGAGCTCCCACGTACCTCCAGCATATCATTTACAGTGTTATTTTGGAATGATCTGTTTATGAGTCCATTTCCCGTGCTAGACAGAGAGCTCCTGGGGGCAGCGGCCCCATGTCTTAGAACACCTGTGCACCCCCTAGCTTCCAGCACAGCGCCAGCACCTAAGAATGATTTCTGAACTAACACGCTCTAAAGCCAGCACAGAAGTGGTTTTACATTGTTCTCTCTAATGGATTAATTCTGCCAGTACGCCACATCCCACCTCACCCCACCTCAGGCCTCAAGGCAGGTACAGAAAGCCCTGATCTGGGGTTCAAGGTGTTACAGAATCCAGTCTGCCAAGGCAAGTGGCCATCTGAGGGGGTGGCCGTTCCAGCGCCCTTATTTTACAGACAAAGCAACGAGACCCAGAGATGGAGGGAGTGAGGGCAGAGCGGGGGCCAGATTTAAGTACTCCTGATTCCTTTTCAAGATTCCTAACCTCTGCCCCATGCCAGAGTCCTGGAGGGAGCAGGATGGGGGGATGAGGAGTGGGGGCAAGAGCAGAGGGATGAATGGGGCTGAGCAACCATTAGGAATCCAGGAGCGCAAATTATTCTCTCGTCCCTTCCACCCCCCCATGTCCCCTCCCACCCTTGAAGAGGCTCTAGGTCCGGTGAGGACACCCCTTTAGCTCAGCCTGCAGTGCCCCCTCTCTCCCCATCGGTTTGCCTTTATTTTATTTTATTTTTTTTTACCGGGAGGTCCCGGGGATCGAACCCAGTTCCCTCCATATGGGAGACGGACGCTCAACCATTTGAACCACATCCATCCCCCGGTTTTCCTTTAATCATAAATTTGTTGGACAATCTCCAAGAGCCTGATGACTTTTTCAAAAAGAGATGGAGGCAGAGGGAAGGAGAGGGGAAAGGGAGAGGGGGCGAAGTGAGGGTCAGGGCCCTCGGCTCCCATCTCAACAGCCAAAATGATGAGGCCAATTGAATTCATATTCTCTCGGAGCCCACAGAGAATAGAATATGGAAACAATTGACCTGATCAATCAGGGAAAGGTTTTTCTTCTCCCTGAATTATAGACAATAACACCCTTTAATGATGGTTTTCAAGGCTGTGAAGGGCTGAGAGAGAGCAAAATGATTGCCTCCTTCTTCCTTTTTCTCGTGGAAAAGGAAAAGAATTAAGTTTCTATTACAGCAGAAGGAAATTGAGCCAGGTTTGGGAAGGCACTAATAGGGAGAACAGAGCAGAAGACATAAAGTGTCAGACTTACAGAGCCCAGCAGGGAGGGAAGTGCCTGTCCCAGGGTCTAGAGAGAATGCTGGAACTTCAAACCCTTGTCCCCCATCATCCCCTGCTCACTCCCACACTGCAGCTTACCCCTCATTTCTCTAACATTCCTCTTAAGCAAGCCTGAGATTCAGTACCCTGGCCATTCCCAAGCTGAACAGTCCTGTCTCTGCCACCAAACTAGATCCTTCTTTCCTAAACTTGCTGACCTCACCTCTTCCAGGAAGCCCTCCCTGATGATCCTTGCCTAGCAGGCATTCAGCTTCAACTATACTGTGTGTGTGTGGTCTCAATCCCATTTCTGTGATAAGTTTGTTCACACTTATCCCTTCCCTGGGAGCCTCTGAGAGCAGGAGCTGTCTCCTCCCTTTAAAGGTTTTCTCCCTTGACACTGGGCTCTGTCCCAAGCTCCCAGCTCAGACCAGTGCCTGACCGGTCCTTCCTCTCTCTCTCTCTCTCTCTCTCTCTCTCTCTGTCTCTCCTCTCTCTCCCTCCCTACCTCTCTCTGTCTCTACCTCAGAGCGTTTCTAGGACCTGCCCTTTCTCACCAGGATGAATTCACTGGTTTCTTGGCAGCTGCTGCTTTTCCTCTGTGCCACCTCCTTTGGGGAGACATTGACAAAGGTGGCTCCTGCTGAGAATCCTAGACCGACAGGTATGCAGTGCCCTGGAAAAGGGTGGGCGGGAGCAAGTGAGTTGTTGCAAAATGAGATTTGCCACTTTTCAGATTAGAGCTAGTCTGTTGATGTGCACCTGATGGAAACCTAAGACTGCACTCATTTAGGAGTCCCACTCGCCCTGCAACCTAAGGCTGCTTTGCCACCACTATGGACATCAGGAGGTTCATGGAGGTGCAGGTGTCATTAGCCCTGAGTCCCTCAGGATTTCCTCACACCGTGTTCTCTGCTCTATGTCAACCACCTCTCTGTGCAGAGACCTGTTGGAAGGGAACTTAATACACGAGTTTCTTTATCAGTGACCTTGGACCCTTGGTGGGGAATTTGGGAAAAGGAAAAAAAAGAACCTCAGTAAAAGGAAAGATCCTTAATACTATCAGCCTTATGAGTTCACTGTGGAACTCATGAGCTGGGGAAACTGAGGCCCAAAGCAGGAAAGAATCTTCCCCAAAGTCACTCAGTCAAACACTGCAGAAGCCCAGTCGGAGCCAGAGCTCCCCAAGAACATGTGTGTTGAGTGGCACCCGCGAGGGGTCATGGGTTTTAATGCTGCCTGGTTAGCAGCTTTCTGGGCAAAGTAGAATGTGTGGTTTAAGCTCTCTGGGCCTCTCTTCCTCTCCTATGGAACTGACAGCATGTTCTCTACACATTAGACATTACTGTAGAAGTCCCAGAACAAAGAGAACATGGCCCCGGGTGTCTTTTGCCAAAAGAATCTTCCCTCCTGGGATCAGGAATTCTTTTCGGGTTAGGAAGGCTGCCAGGGGGAATAACCCTACCACCACCCGAGGACACAAGTGGTTGGCTCTTTTGGGCAAAAGGATTTTGGTGAGGCCGCAACAGTGGTCTGAGCAGTGCTCCTGCTGCTGGGATAGCAAGTGCAGCCAGAAAATATGCCTATCTCAGCCAGGCCCTGGGCAGGGGAGGGGGTGGGAGGGGACTCCAGGTGGATTTTCTGAACCATGCACACACTTCTCTTCTCCAAGACATGAGAGGGCATTGAGGAGCAGAGCTCAAAGGCCACTTCCCCACCTGCAGCACACACCCACTCCCACCCACTCTGACACCCAGACTCATTTCCACTAGTCTCTTGTCAACAATAGGCCATGATTATTGTCTACGCAGAGCTAGGTCGCATTATTTTACTGCCGAAAAGTAGAGTTAACTTAATGAGTTAAGTGTCTTCCAAATTAACCTCGTTAACCCTCGGGATGAAGGGGAGAAATTACACTGAGAGTGGGTGAAGTGGGCTGTTGGGGTGACCTAGATAATTTCCGTTCTTTGTCGAATCCTTAGAGAGCTTATTAGGGGTCATGATTACTGTTATCAGAGAACAAGGTTGTATGCCAGGTGGGTGCAGCACAACGGGCACCTCCACTTTCTTGATTTGTTACTGCAAGCTTTTGGCTGGTTTCCATATTTTTAACAAGCATTTATTGTGGCCCTACTATGTGTTCCACACTGTTTCAAGCACTGTGGGGGATACAGAGGTGAGTGAACCTGATCCCCACAACAGCCAGCCCAAGTCCCGCTGATGCAGAAACACAACAGATGTGACAGGCAGCAAGCCAAGAAGAGGGGCAAAGTCAAGTGTCCAGCAAACATTTTAGCCTTAGTAATTTCTAAGCTGTACCTTGTTTGCTTCCTGAAAGGAAGTCGTTTAATATAAAATATTTTAAAGCTAACTCTGATAAACATTTAAAATCAAAACCATGTAGGGGGAGCAGATGTGGTTCAAGCAGTTGAGCACAGCCCCCCCCCCATGGGAGGTCCCAGGTTGGGTCCCAGTTTGGGACCCAGATTCGGTTCCTGGTGCCTTCTAAAGAAAAAACAGACAAGGGAGCCATCTGGGAAGGGAACCAAACCAGGGGGCAGCAAATGGGCTAACAACCTAAGCCATGGTGGTCACACTCCTTCTACAGAGCATTTACATAGTTTTTATTTTATTTTAGGAGCTACTGGGGAATTGAACCCAGGACCTCCTACATGGGAAGCAGGCACTCAACCACTGAGCTACATCCGCTCTCCCTGTCATTTATTTTTGAGCTCCCTAGAAGTCCAGGAACAAAAACAAAAGCAAAAGCAAAAGAAGGATGGGGACACGAGTAGGTGTGCCAAAGCCGTCTGTCCTGGGCCCTGAACTCGCATAAGCCTGGGCCTCACTGCAGCCTCTCCCTGTGACTCTCTGTCCTAGGCCAGCGGCTCGGACCCCTGGCCCTCCTGGATCCGTGGGAGCAGAGCCTGCGGTGCGAGGAGAGGAAGCCCACCGCGGCCAGGCCAAGCCCTCGGGGAGCTTCACTGTGCGCACCCCCTGAGAGCTCTGCGAAGCCCCAGCGGCCAGGCCTGTGCGCGCCCCGCAGCCGCCTGATCCCGGCACCCCGGGGCGCGGTGCTGGTGCAGAGGGAGAAGGACCTGTCCGCCTACAACTGGAACTCCTTTGGCCTGCGCTATGGCAAGCGGCAGGCGGCGACGCTGGGGAGCCGCACCCGAGGCGCTGGGAGGCGCTGAGGACCGAGGAGCCGCCGGGAAACGAACTTCAGACCCAAGAGGGGTCAGAACTTGGCGGGGATGAGGGTAGGGCGAGGAAGAGCAGGAATGGAGTTTCTGTCCCGAGGCAATAAAGGAAACGCTGCAACTCATTAAAACGTGATTTGTGGTTACTTTTAGCAACCAGCATTGATGAGCTGGTTCCTCTTCTCTCCTTTTTTTTTTTTTTTTTTTTTTTTTTCTGATCAAGCTGCAAAAGTTTATTGAAGAGGCAGGGTATATATGCTCCTCTTCTCTCCTTAATTGGATCTTTAGTCGGTTTTAAGATGACTTTGGTGTCATCAAGGTCAGTGCTTCTCAAACTATACCTGGTGAAGAACCAGGTTTGTTTGTTTTTCCCCAATCATTGCAAATCAGTTCTTATTCTAAATAAATAAAAATAAATAAAAATGAATGCCTGGAAAACTAAAAATTAAAAATAGCAACTAAATAGAAGCCCAAATTGCATGCCACTTTGCATGTTTCAGCAATGTCAAATTTCTATAAAAATTTCTGAAGGTGTACTCTTGTTTTCATTGTGATAACATATATATAACCTAACATTTCCCACTTTAGCCACTTTCAAATACACAATTCAGTGGTGTTATTTATATTCACAATATTGTACTTCCATCACCACTATCTATTACTAAAACTTTTCCATCACCCCAAACAGAAACTCTGTAACCATTAAGCCATAACTCCCCATTCCCTATCCCCACTCTTACCCTTGGTACATTGTAAGCGAAGGCTGACTCTTAATTCCTGTACTTGTTTCAGCAGATAGGTAACAAACATTTTGCAAACTGGCATGGACCATGGCCCAAACTTCCAGCATCACTAATGGGGTGTGGGGGGGAGTGGGGGGCAAAGAAGCAGATTGCTTAAGGACCTTCCCTTTTCCCAGGGAAATTACCAGACAGTTGGACAGCTCACTCCGGAAGATGATGCCAACCACCACCAGAAGCAGTTCTGCCTACCCAGGCTTAACATCGCCACTCTCACAGGGTCAGACCTCTGCTAGGGTGCTCAGCCCCAAGGCACTGAAATACCACTCCATGTGCAAGGGACATCAACAGTGGACTGGGCCATCCATCCCCCACAGGGAAGCCCAGGATGGGTGCAGTACTCGACAGCTATCCATTCTCGTCATCCTCGTAACTGTTCAGGGAGATGGGCATGTTTCACCCCCATTTTCCAGGTGAGAGCCCTGAGATTCAAAAAGATGAATAACTCACTCAAGGCACACAGCTGGTGCCTGGCAAGCCTTATACTCCACTCCAGGTCTCCTGACACCAGAGCCTGGCTCCCCCACTACACTGTGATATCGCTCTGAGATGGCAGTGGTGCCATATGAGTGACCCGTGGTGGAGATCTAGAAAGGGCACTCTGCCCCCGTGGGGCAGGGAGTGCTGAGGGTTTGTTCCTGGTGGCCTCAATCACTGGAGAGCTGGAATTGCTACAGGCAGGAGTAGGGCTTGTCAGCAGGGAAACCCCAGAAAATCCCCCTCCCCACAAGAAAGTCCCTTGCTATTTGACAGCCTCAGGGTACCACTATGCTGGATGGATTTATTCTTTCCCAGAGGTTTGTGGGGCTCACCGCCATACCGTGGAGCATCAATGTTCACCCATTTCAGAAACCAGGACTCCAAGAGATGGAGGCAGAACTGTGTTGCTATGGCAATGAGATAAGCTGCCATGGGAACGCGACAACCTGCCCCCACCCCCATCTCTACCCTTGGAAACACCCTCCAGGAGCTCTTGAATTATCAGTATTGCTGTGAACATGTCAAGACAGGGGTGATGTTATGGATATCTGGAGACGGCATTTCATTCCCAAAGATCCTTGCTGTGTCTCTGTACCTCTGGGTGAGGAATCATAAACTCAACATCTATTCTGTAAAGTGAGCAATTTTCCTAGCCCCTGGACCATGCCTTTCTCTGACAATGACTGTGGATAGGAAAGGGCTGATAGGTTCTGAATTCTGCTCTTAGTCAGCTTAGTTTTACAAAATTCCCTGTGGTCCCTCTGTCCCTTCCTCCTAGCCTTAAGATAAGGCAGATAGAAGGTGCACTGTGCGCACGCACGTGTGTGTGTGCGCGCTGATACAGGGAGAGGAGAGTGAAATGTGTTTTCTGGAATAAGAAACAGGTCTGTGTGTGAGAGAGAGCGTATGTGTCTTTGAGGGTAAATATGAGAAACTGCATGTGTGCTCATATATGCGTGCCTGTGTGACCCTGCGTGGGGTTTGAGCCCCTCTAACTACACTGTAGGACCTTGCCAGCTCCCACTGCCTCCCAAAGCCCCCCATGATCTCTACTCTAGCTGTTGCAGGGGCCCTGCTTCAGCAGACGAGGAGGAGAGCTGGCCCACCTGTCCCAGGACTGCTGCCTATGATACCCTGGGCTTTGCCATTCTTGGCCGCATGTCTTGGGAAGAGGTCCTTCTGTCTCATGTGGTCCTAGCATGACTCCGAACCTGCTCCCCAGGTTGGAGGGAGAGTGTGGGGCAGGTTGGAGGCTGTGAGGGGCTGTAGGCATCCAGGGACTCCACTCTCCCCTCTCCAGATTCTTTCTGGGTGAGCTCAGAGATCTGGGGGACCAGAGTCCAAAAGACTGAGGTCGAGCTGCTCAGGGACACTCAAGCCCACTTCTTCCTGGGATCTGGACAGTGCCACGGTCTGAGAAACTGGGAGGACTGAACGTCCCTTGTTGGGGGAAGGAGTAGTGGGAGAGTCTCATCTCAGGCACCATTCCTTCTGGTAAGTTGGTTAGAATAGCAGTGGGCTGGGTGACATGCCCCCATGGAAAGGAATATGAGTAGGGCTGCAGTGGGGGCATATAGGGAGAGCCCTGCCCCTAGCATCATTCAATTTTTTTTTTCTTAGCCAAAAGGCCGAGAGGTGGTCACTCTTAATATTTTCACAAGCAGTTTTTGAGTGCCTTCAGTATGCCAAGCACAGACCACCTCATTTCTTCCTCACAACTGCATGAGACAGGCAATATTAGCTGCATTGTACTAAGGCTCAGAGAGGGTAAGTGGTGTGCCCAAGGGCAGTTATTGAAATTATAGAGACAAAAGCCAGACTTTTGCACTTGAACTCCAAACAGCATAATCTTGCTACACACTACACTCACTCCCTTCTTCTCTAGCCCCTCACTTTTAACACTATTGGGTGACAGAGCCAACTCTCTTCCTAAATAATTTGCTTTGGGAAGCCATGGTAACTCCACCTCTCCAGATTCTTTTAGAGATAATATGGGCAGCGTCACCGATCCCCAGAGCAGGCCTCCTCCCCTCAAATCGCATGCAGGGGCCAGGCATCCCTCCTCCCACCCTTTCCTCCCTCCGTAGGCAGCTTCCCCAGGTCCAGGCTTGGTCACAGGTAGATGAAGCATGGCAAGTCCAAGGACAGCTAGGGTGACCTTCCTCACCTTCAGGGCCTTCTTCCATTCTCCATCTTCCATTTTAAAAGACGTCAAATCCCAACACAATTCCATGCTTGACTCAGGAAGGGGCACCTAGAGGTAGGACTTGCCTTTGGTTGTTGGGGGAGCCAGGACATAACACACAGCCCCTACATGCATCACCCTCTCCAGTTTTGCTTTCCTGAGGTTTCTCTACTATTTGTCCAATATGGTCTTAACTGTCCCATCAACATACAGGCTTCATAAAATGTTAACAAGTACTACTTTTGACATATTTATGTCTGCTCTCCCCCTAACCCTTTTAAAAGACAGCAAAGAAGCAAAAAAAGTATAAGCCTTCAAAGACAAAGAGAAGAAAGAAGAAACCACAGCTGATGAGAAATGCCAAGTTTTCGAAGATGAAAATTGGGTGGAGGGCTTGGTAGAGCACAGGAAGCTACAACCTCTAAGCTGGCAAACGTGATGGATTCACCCCCAGACCAGGGCTCAGAACTTAGAGGCCTCTGGTAGGCATGAAGCCTGGGCTGAGCGGGGCTGGCTGAAATCTGTACATGGAGAAACTTGACCTCCTGCATTAGCCTCCTAGGACTGCTGGGTTGCTCCCTTCTGGAGGTGCTGAGGGAGTATTAGTTCCATTCCTCTCTCCTAGCTTCTGGTGGGCGCCAGCAATCCTCTGTATTCCTTGTCTTGTAGACACATCACTCTGCTTCCTTCAGCACATGGCACTATCCCTGTGTGTCTCTGTGTGCTCTTTCCTCATCTTGTAAGGACATCGGTCATTGAACTTCCACCCTAATCCAGTATGACCTCATCTTAACTAATTCCATCTGCAAAGATTCTGTTTACAAAATAAGATCACATTTTGAGGTTCTGGGTAGACAGGAATGGTGGGGGGACAGGGACAGTATTCAACCCACTATCCAACACTTCCTGAGTCCCCACTCCCCCATGAGCACAGCAAGGCAATTGCACTACCCTGTGGAGAAGAGGCTAGACGCTTCCTCTCTTGAGGACTGCACTGGAGACAGGCCAGTCATGGGAACACCAAGCATAATGAGGCGGGGACAGAGAGTGGCTGAAGGATTGTGTGAAGGTCTGTGAATGAACCAGTGAGCCCCGAGCCCTTTCCATCTCTCTGGTCCCAGAACACAGGCAGCAAGATATATACTCCCTGTGATGGACTGACTCATGTCACCCCAACAAAATACACATTCTTTTTTTTTTTTTTTTTTTTTAAAGATTTTATTTATTTATTCATCTATCCCCCCCCCTTGCTGTTTGTGCTCGCTGGGTCAGCTAACCACGCCGTGCGGGCGGGCTTGCCCTCACCAGGAGGCCCCGGGAACCAAACCCAGGGCCTCCCATATGGTAAACGGGAACCCCACTGATTGAGCCACAACAGCTTCCCAAAAGACACATTCTTAATCTTAATCCATGTATCTGTGTATATGAACCCATATGTAAGTAGGGCCTTTTAAAAATGTTATTATCAGTTAAGGTGTGGCCAAATTGAATTAGGGTGGGTCTTAATCCTACATTACTGGAGGCCTTATAAAGAGGAAATTCCAACACAGTCAGTCAGTAGAAACCAGAAATGGGAAGAAGCCAAAAGTCATAGAAGCCAGAAGTCAGAGAGAGCCACAGGGGGAGAGAATGAAGCAGATTGCCACATGATGGGGGACTGCCATGTGACAGAGACAGACGACTGACTCTGGGAAAAGGATGGCTTTCCCAACATCTTGATTTTGGACTTGGGCCTCTCAAAACCATGAGACAATAAATTCCTGTTTTTAAGTCAACCCATTATATGGTACTTGGCATGAGACACTCCCCAACCGGAGATGGGAGGTCCCAAAGATAAGGCCTTCGAGCCTGGCTTTTGGAGAGTGCCCCAGGGAAAAAGCCAGCTCAGAGCCCCGCTTCAATGGGTGCACCAATCCCTGAGCCTGGCTCACACATGCTGAGTTTCTAGGCTCCTCCTCCTGCCTTCCTCTCAAGCATGAACTGAGAGCTAAGGAATCACAGGAATTTGAAGAAAGCCTCCAGTTTGAGAGAGGAGTTTAAAGCAAACACACACAGAGAAAACAGAGACAATACGGGAAGCATATTTTTAAAATTAGTCTACAATTAATAACCTTAGGGGGTCCCTTGGAAGTTAAAAATATGAAAGCAACAATTTTAAAAAGTAATAAAAGCACTAGAAAATAAAGTTAATGAAATCTCCTAGAAAGTAGAGCAAAAAGAAACCAGGAGATAAAATTCAAACCAGAAGTTGCAGCATCCTACTAACATGAGTTCCAGGAAGAGAGAAAGGGAAAATAGAAGGGAAGAAATTACCTAAGAATTTAGGTAGGACGGTATCCCAGAACTGAAGGCCATGAATTTCCAGAGCAAAGAGGCCTACTGAGAGAGCCTGGCTCATGAATGAGCCAGGGATAAAGGAACAATGGTGAGAATTCCTAAAGGGAAAACCCATAAAAGATCAGAATTGTACCAGACTTGTTCAAATGAGAAGATGCCAGAAACTCAACTTCAAATTTGAAACAGAAAATAAATTTCAACTTAGAATTTTATTCACAACTAAACTATCACGAGGAAGGGTAGAATGGAGATATTTGTAGACATGCCAGGACTACCAATGTTTACTTCTCATGCCTTTTTTCTCAGGAAGCTTTGGGAGCACACAGGTGTAAACTGAGTTGGAGGAAATCCCAGGAGCCTGGACATAGAGACGCTACAGAGGAGAGCAGCAAAGACAAGTCCTCAGGTGACATTGTGCAGCAGACGGAGGAGCACGGGACTCAGAAGCTCTCACTGGTAGTTACCCAGTTGTTACATCAGGCAGAAAGGGAGTTTGGAGAGTCTGAGCAGAATTCACGATAGGGTCATAGAAAACCAAGAAATGGTGGGCAAAAAGGCCAGTGATGAATTTAATGAAAAACAAAGTATTACAGAAGAAAAGAAAATGTAATCCTAATACACATGAGCAATGATTTAATTACAGTAACATCTCTACTGAGTTTTGATTTTGCCAAAATTGGATATAAGTGCAATTATATCCAATATAGTTGAGAAAATGGTTGGGTGTTGGGATGGGGAAGTGTGTGTGTGTGTGTGTGCGCGCGCAAGTGTGTGCGTGTGTGAGAGGTGGGAGGAAGCCTCGCCTACTAAAAGAAGATCAATAAATAATGTATAAAACTGAAAAATTAAGAAATGGCAACATCAGCATAATCTTTAGGAATATTATCGACCAAAGCAGAATAGGCAAGAGTTGTCTCTTGGAGCTGGACTGGGGACTGAGGTGTGGCAAAGACCACTAATTTTGGGGGATGGATGTGGTTCAAATGGTTGGGTGTCCATCTCCCATATGGAGTGGACCCGGGTTCAATCCCCAGGACCTCCTGGTCAAAAAAAAAAAAAAAAAAAAGACCACTTGTTTTCTTTCCAAACCTTTTGGTTCTAGTGTGTTTGTGTTTTAATTTTTTATTGTAGTAATATATACACAACTTAAAATGTCCCGTTTTAATCATTATAATTCAGTTGTATTAATTACATTCGCGATACTGTGCTACCATCACCAACATCCATTACCAATTTTTTTTCCCCTCAAACAAACTTTGCACGCGTTAAGCAACAACATCCCTATTCTCCTTACCCGCTGGTCCCTGGTAACCTATAATCTACCATCTGTCTCTATGAATTTGTTTATTCTAGGTATTTCATATAAGAAAGATAATACAATATGTGTCTTTTCTGTCAGGCTTATTTCACTCAACACGATGCCTTTAAGGTTGACCCATGTTGTAGCATGTATCTTCATTTCTTTTAACGGCTGAATAATATTCTATTGTTCTGCCACATTTTGTTGAGCCATTCATCTGCCGAAGGACACTTGGTTTTCTTCCACCTTTTGGCTATTGTGAATGCTGCTATGAACATTGATAGGCAAATATCCGTTCAAAGTTCTATTGTTGTTGTTGTTGTTGTTTTAAAAAGATTTATTTATTTACTTTATCCATTTTAACCCCCCCTTCCCCATTTGCTGTTTTGTGTCCATTCGCTGGGCAATTCTCTGTGTCTGTTTTCTGCTATGTCTTCTCATCCTCCTCCTCCAGTCTTCACCAGGATTCGGTCCTGGAGACTTCCGATGTAGGAGACAGGTATTCTGCCACCTGCGCCACCTCGGCTCCTGGCTTCCGGAGCTTCCGGAGCTTTTGGAGCATCTTGTCTTGTCTCTCCCCTGCATCTCTCTCTTTTTGCGTCATCATCTTGCTGCATGGCTCCCGGGGCCTGGTGGCTCACCGGCACACAGAGCCTGGCAGCCCATGCGCCTTCTCTCTATATATATTTTTTATTTTACCGGGAGGTCCCAGGGATCGAACCCAGGTCCCTCCATATGGCAGACGGACGCCCAACCATTTGAGCCACATCCGCCCCCCTGGTTTTTAAAACTAATGTATAAAAAATTTCTGATTAAAAAATACTGGGAGTGGAGCAGGTGTAACTCAGTAGCTCAGTGGTTGAACACCTGCTTCCCATGTACAAGGTCCCGAGTTCAATCCCTGGTACCTCCTAAAAAAAAAAAAAAGAAAAACTAGGAAAGAAGGAAGAAGAGAGGGAGGGAGGGTAGGAAGAGGTTCATTTTCCAAGAACAGCGTTCTTGGGGTGCTACCACCTTCCCTAACTGCCCTCCCCCACCCCAGTTATGGTCTGCTGGTGACACTCTTAGCACACAAACCCCTAGCACCCTCCCACCGGAGCCACTGCCCCTTCATCACTTCCCCCACTGCACCGAGCTGCTCTACTTCCATAAACTCCCCAGTTTAAGCCTTTTTGAAAATGAAACAGATCCCAGCTGCCATTCGGGGAAAGCAGTTCTTTACCTTTCACCTAGGATATGGTATCTGGTCCCACTACACTTCAGAGCAAGTCATTACAGGAACCTCATTCGACCAGGCTCTCCCACCCTCTTGCTTATCCTCTCCTCCCCTAGTCCCCTGAAGCTCCCAAGACCTGTGGGATCTGCTTTCAATTTTCTTGGGTTACTACCTGAGAGGCTTTAGGTTGGGATCACCCCAACCCTGTGGCCGAATTCCAAGGTCCCTGGAACAAACAGCTAAGGGTGCTGGGTTCTCTCCACGCCCACCACCCCAGCTCCAAGATTATCCAGGCCGCAGCCCCAAGCCCATCACCAGAGCTCTCTGAGTAATTATTCCTTCTGCAGGGTCCATCGCCCACCACACAAGACAGCCCTGGCTGGTTATTAAACTACATTCCGGGTCTTTCTTTCCATCTCAAGGTCCCAGCTGCTCATCTCTGGTGAACTCAGTGTCCCATCTGATTGAAAAATTCCTCTGAGGAACAGCTGGGGCCCTCCAAGGATGGGGAGCTAAGCAAGATGCATAAAGAAGACAGGTGGAGAAGACATATCCGTTTTTTTATTATCTTTTCTCCCGTTTCCCCATTTGCTTTTTATGAATAAAAGCAGGACCGACCCAAAGATGTTTCTCTCCCAAATTCTAAACCTTATTGAATCCAATTCCCACCTCTTTTTACCACCACTACCCCCACCATACCCACACCCCCTGCCCAGGACAGCGGGCGCGGGGAGAGTTTGCCACTAAATCATTGATAGCCAAGAATGAAGCCATGCCCATTTCAGAGCAGCAGAGCCAGGCTCGTGGTGCTACCCCGGCCTTCCCCCTCCACCCCCTCTCACCCCCTGCCCTGGTCTCAGCACCAAACCTCCCAGTGGTCATTGTCATGGAGGCCATCTTTAGAAAAGCCCTGAGCACCACTTGTCTCTTGAGAGAGCCCCTCCCCCACTCTTCACACCCAGCTACAGGGTCTGAGAAAGAGGAGAGGTCCAGGATCTGACTGGATTTATGCTTCCCCTGCCTGGTTCTCACGTCCTGGATCTGCCCCATTGGGAAAGGGCAACGTGCGACACAACCCTTTCCTCTCCCCCACCCTCTCTGCCTCTCTGACCTCTGAGGTGACGCAGTCTGGGGCCTAGACGAGGAATCCAGGGGAGACTCTGTGAGAAAAACTGGACCCCTGGACAAAGGGGCTTGGGAGATGACCTGATAAGGGTCCTCGCACACTCTCCTTTCCATCCTCCCCCTGGGGCACAGCCCAGGGCACCGGAAGGCCCAAGTCCAGAGACTGTCATGGCGGCCCCAGCCCCCAGTCAGGATTATCCCCATTCTCACGGTGGAAATTGTAGAGTCCCAGGTCCAGCCACCTGGCAGGGATTCAGGACAGCTCAGCTGGATGGTCCCAGGCTTAGGGAGCTTGCCCCCTCACAGGGCATTTGCTCTGCTGTCAGGAAGACAGTTTTTCTTTAAACAGAACTGAAACCAGATCCTCCCTACCTCTCCTCAGTAGCCTCGGTTTGCTCCTGGGGCTGCACAAAGTTGGTCGGGCCCTGCTTCCCTCGGAAAAATCCTCCAAGGGCTTTGTCACTCTTTCTTTTAGCTCAGCCTCTCCAGGGCCCTTGGTTTCTGGATCTTGGCTCATTCCGGCTCCAGACCACAAATGGTCCTGCTCGGATGTGGTGCCAGCCTCTGGCCATGATCCTGGGCCCACAGGGCCTGAGAAGGTGGCCGGGGAGGAGCCTGTGAAAAGGGCAAGGAGCAGCTGCTCCTCTCCCTGGCCACTACTGAGCTGGAGTGGAGATCAGGCGAAACACAGGAGAGGCCATTATCTCTGCACCATCGTACACTCTTAGAAGTCACCTCCCTGTCCCTCCTCTGGTCCCCTGCAACCCTCGACTGCAGCCTACAAATGAGTTAGCAGAGCCGTCGTTGTGCAGCCCTCTCCCCACAGGCCACATGGGTGAGGTTATCCACATTTTCATTCACACCTGTATCTGCACTGCTGGTCCCAGGGCTGGCACAGGGGATGCTGGTGGCAGAGCTGTGGAGAGGAAGGATGGTTTCTGGTTGGAGAATATCAGGGTCCATGGGGGCAGGGGGGTTGTTCAGAGGCATCACATTGTCTGCTCTGGATCCCCTGGCCCTGCCTTTGCCATACAAGTCCTGAATATTGACGCAAAATATACGTGGGGGTCCTGCTTCACTGTGCTGTAGATCTAAACTGCTTAAAAGCCCTCCTTTCCTCTCCAGAGCTCCGGGGTTGCCATCACTCCCTCCAGACCAGACACAGCTCCGCACCCCTCTCTTTTGAATCCCAGTGGTTTTGCCAGTCGTCTCTGACACCCACAGCCACAGAAGAGGGTCCAGAGGCCAGGGCAGAGCTCTCAGCTCATCCTCTCCTAAGCGCTCAGAGCTTCCTCCTCTGAGAATAAAATACATTAATATTAAAAGTATTTCACAGCACACTGTAAGGGCTCAGTAAACAGTGGGTGAAGTTACTCACATTCTGACCCAGCCCCCAGGCTGACCCCATCTCCCCACTTTCTCACTCCCTGTTCCTTGCTCCCTCTATGCTAGGGTTTGGGAGAGGGGACGGTGGGAGGGATGGGCGGTCAACCATCCCTCCACCCCAGGCTATGACAGGTCTCAATCATGTCAGGAACGGTGGGTGGGAAAGGAGATAGCATCACTCTCCTGGGAGGTGGCACTGGCTGTCCACCAGCAGGGACTCAAGGTAGGGCGAAGGGAAGCAGGGCACCCCACCATTCGGCAGATGAACCGGTATGTAACACGGGGTATGATGCAGGGAGAGTCAAGACCCACTCTGCCACTAACCAGCTGTGACTTAGGACACATTACATAACCTCCTGGGTCTCGGTGTCCTCCTGTGTTATAGGGATATTGGTCCACTCACCTACCAGGGCTAACATGGACATTGAGAGAGGACCCTCCTCCTTGCAGGTTCATGCCTTTTGCCTTGGGCCTTCTGCCTCCATTCAATCACGACCCGATACTGGACTCCAGGACACACCCTGTCATTTATCAAAGACTTTGGCTCCCAGGGCACAGACTTCCTGTCCACACCAAGCCCTCTGCAGTCACCCTGTATGACCTCACCACCCACGTGGCCAGCACCCTGGCCTCTTGGCTCCTTGAGTGCCCCACTTCCATGGCCTTTACCTCACTCCACTTCAGCCATGCACTCCCATGTCCATGCTGGACCTTGTCATCACTTGTAACTGCTCCACCTCTAAAAGGTCTATCTCAGATGTGCCACTCTCTACCACCCTCTCTCCTTTCAGCTTTATGGCTCAACTATTCCCACCACCACTGCCCTTTCCTCTCATCTTCCAGGATCCTCTGCTTCCTTCCAGTTTGCTTGTCCTGTCCTGCCTTCACTTCTCTCCTATGTCCAGCTTATATTCCACAGTCTAGCATTCAATAACATTTATACCAAGACCCTAAGTTCCTTTGTCTCTTATCTTTACCACCACATCTGGCAAAACTCCTGGATGAACGCAGCCATGTCCTTTCTCTGCATCCATACCCAAGCAGCCAAGCACCATGGTGGGGTCAGAGAACAAAAGAGATAGCTTTCCTATAAAGTTATTGTCTCCGGCCATTAAAAACGCTCTTAATTCCACTCAGAAATCCTCATTTTCCTAGTAAGCTCCTTCCAACTTTCCACAATTATTTCAAACATTCTCCAAAGGTCCTTGTTCCCTACTTGTCAGAGAAGATAACAGCCACCAATTCCAAGCAAATAAACTACTACACCAGCCCACGTCCTGACTTACTTTCTCTCGTTACAGTGGCAGGATTTCCTCCCCAAGGTTACCCCATTATGTGTGCCCTTACTTTTCAGGAATCTTATTGGATAGAGAATACCTTCTGTTCAACAGAGTCCTTTCTATGCCTTTAAATATATGCAGCTCCCTCCCATCATGGGGCGGGGGGCAAGGGTAGGAAGGAAGGAAGGGAGAGGAAAGGAGAGAGGAAGGGAGGGAGGGAGGGAAAAACCCTCACTTGGTCCTCACCCTGCTCCAGCTATCACCCTCTTTTCTCTTCTTTACAGTCCAGCGTCTTAGAACAACTGCCTGTACTATGCTGTCTTCATCTCCTTATCTCCCATCATTCCCCAACCCATCCCTGTCTGGGTTCCTGTCCCTCTGCCCCACCAAGAGCACTGATAGCTGCATGTCTACATTTTAACCCACATCTTACCTGACCTTGCAGCAGCACCCACCATTTCTCACCATCTCTTCTTGAACCACTCTCCTACTGTGATTTTAGGGACACCTACTGGTTTTCTCTGCCTCTCTGGTCACTACTCTTTGGTCTTCTCTCCAGACTCTTTCTCTACCACTGATCCATTAAAGCTTAAAGTTCTGGGCCTTCTTGCTTTCTGCTTTCTCCTGGGCTAATTCCATTCATACCCATGGCATTATTTACCAACTGCAAATGATACATAAATCTTTCACCCAGATCCATATATACACCTGCCATTTGACATCCCCCCTGGCATGTCTCAAAGGTGTCCTGTGCTCCACAGGTTCTTCAACTTACCATCTCCCCAGTCCCTCTTCCCTTTCAGGAATCCTGCTTCTTTTTGACTGAATCCTATGTGTCACCAGTTATACAGAAACTTCCCTCTCCGTCACTTCCCTATCCAATCCATCATCAAATCACATAGATTTTACTTTCTAAATTTCTCTCAAATCTATCCAAGCTTGTCCATCTCCATCATACCCATCTACCCTAGTCCATGCTTTCATTGTAATGCTCAAATTCTACTGCTATGGCTTCCTAACTGGTATATGCTACACCACTCTGCGCCCATTCCAACTCCTTGCTAGTCCACACTACGGTCATTGCAAAACACATCTAATTCCATCATCTCTTTAATTGATCAATAGCTTCCTATTGCTCTGTTTTTTAAAAAATATTTTTATTTATTTTTAATTTATTTTTATTTTTAATTTATTTCTCCCTCCCCTCTTCTTCTTTTTGAAGGCACTGGAACTGAACCTGGGACTTCCCATATAGGAAGGAGGCACCTAATTGCTTGAGCCACCTCCACTCCCTGCTTTGTTATGTCTCTCATTGTGTTTTCCTCCTTGTGCCTCTTTGTTGTGTCATCTTGTTGTGCCAGCTCACTGCACCAGCCTGTTACATCAGCTCTCCATCTTGTTCGTCTTCTTTAGGAGGCACCGGAAACCAAACCCAGGACCTCCCGTGTGATAGGCAGGAGCTCAATCACTTGAGCCACATCTGTTTCCCCCTAGTGCTCTTAGTTCTTAACATGGGGTTTGTCTTAGTTTCCTAGGGTTGCATTAACATAAAGGGGGTGGCTTAAAACAACAGAAATGTATTGTCTCACCATTCTAGAGGCTAGGCGTCTGAAGTCAAGAAGTCAGCAGGGCCATGTTCCCTCTGAAACATGTAGAGGAGATGCTGTCCTTGCCTCTTCCTAGCTTCTGGTGGTTTGCCGGGAATCCTTGGCATTCCTTGGCTTGCTGCTCTAGCATCTCAGTCTCTGCCTCAGTCATCACATGGCATTCTCCCCTTTGACTGTCTCTGTCTGCGTCCCAATTTCCTCTTCTTATAAGGACACCGGTCATATTGGATTAAGAGCCCACCCTTCTCCAGTATAACCTCATTCTAACAATTCCATCTGCAAGGACCTTTCCAAATAAGGTCATATTCTGAGGTACTGTGAGTTAGGGCATGTCTTTTTGGAGGACGTGATTCAACCCATCTTAGGGTTCAAGAACTGTTATGATCTGACACTCAGCTAGGTAATGAGTTCTGGGTCTTACTGCCTAAATTTACAAGCCTCACTCCATTACTTATTGTCAGTGTGACTCTGGGCAAGTTACCTTCTAATCCTTCTGTATCTCAATGTCCTCATCTATAAAATGGGGTCATAATGGTACTTCCTCATATGGTGGTTATAAGAATTAAATCTATGAAGTACCTAGAATGATGCCTGGCACACAGTAGGCACTTCAATAAGTGTTAGCTCTTTCATCCCCTGCCTCCCCAGTCTCATCTCTCAACCCACTCCCTCTTGTCTCTCTGTTCTAACCAAATTGTTTTTCTTTCAGGCCCTTGTTCTCACCATGTTCCCTCTCCCCACAGGGCCTTTGCATATACCACTCTCTTTGGGACTCTATTTCCTTCCCTCTTCAGCTATTCATTGCCTATTCAGCCTTCAGATCGCAACTCAAGTGTCATTTTCTCAGGGAAACATTCCTGGAGTTCCCTGACTGGCACTGGCCATCGTTACCATTTTATACCTATGCTGCAATGATAACTATCTCTCCTGAAAACTCTGGGCTCCACAAGAGCAGAAACTGTTTATTTTTGCCATCTTTGTAACTCCAGCATCTAGCGAAGTGTCAGCATATAATAAATGCTCAATGAACATGGTTAGTGAATGAAAGAGCACTCCAGGCCTACTGGGGCATGTAAATGTTGGTTCAATCTGACAAGGCAGTACTCTCACTTTAAAGAGTTCTAAAAACTTTCCCCCTACCTCCAGATACTTCTCTTACTGACAACCACAGTGCCTGAAAATTCACCACTAGGGCCACTCATTTGGTGAAGGTCTCTGAGGTCATAACACATTAATTAACCCACACATTAGCAACAGAGATTAGCACCTCTGATTCTTTATTGCCCACAGTTGGTGCAGAGAGAGTACCCTGAAGTCATGAAACTTGGAATGCTAGAGTATCTGAGCTGGGAGGTACCTTAGGGGCCATCCAGCTATCTGCCTCATTGCACAGATTTGGAAACAGGGCCCAGAGAGGGAAGGGATGGATCCAATGCCACACAGCAAATCCATGGTAGGACCAGATCTAGACCCAGGTCCCTGGCAACTAGCCCAGGGTTCTTTGTACTACCCATCACAGTTGAGTAGTTAATTCATTTAACAACTATGGAACAGATGCATACATACAGCAATACTCTGATGTAAGGAAAATTGAGGTCTGTACTCTCACAGAAAGGCTCGATCTGTGATGTGGGAACCCACAGCAGAAAGCAGTCACTTCCATGAGCCGGGTCTGCTTCATGGGGGAGGTGGTGATACTTGAAGTGGGCCAGAACAAGCAAGGAGAAGCCAGGAAGAGCATCCTAGGCTGAATAAATAGCACCTACCCTGCAATTTGGTGGGAAGCTGCCTCCGACTGCTTGAAAAGCTATAGGATAAAGGGAGGGAAGGCAGGGAGGCAGGACCCAAAAGGGAGTTAGGACCAAGCAAAAAGAGGAGGATGAGCTGGAAGGCCACCTGCCCTACCTGGATCTTTTGCAGAAGCCTCCCCAAACTCTCGAGGCCAAAGATTCCACCATTACCAGGTCAACTGAGGATGGACATGGCCCCCAGCTCCCCACTTCCGGAAGGTTAGATTAGGTACTTCCTTTGCCAGGCGATAGTGCATGTTCCCATAAACAACGGCTGTGAACAGAGGTTTGGAGGGAGGCAGCACTGAGGGCCCAGGGTCCTGGGAGTGAGCCGGGAGGATTCACTCATGTTGATATGGGAAAATGGAGATGTAGACTGGGAGGTGGCAATCGGGGCCAAAGCCCAAGCTAATACAGAGGAAGGAGCTTCGAGGGCATAGGGGATGGAGACTGTGCTGGGGTTCTGGAAGCCTAACTCTATGCCTGTCCCCATCCTGACCTTCTTCCCGAGCAGTACTGATTCCCATCAGCCTCTACCCCTTCTGGGCCAGGCCAAGACAGGGGTCTGCTGGCGTCACTGGGCACAGCATTCTTTTCCCACAGCCTCCTTACTCCAGCCTCCTGCTTTGCTGCAGAAACCTTATCACCTTTCACCCACCTAGCTCAGTCCCACAGTGGGATTTATTACTGGCTCTCCTGCCATCTGCCCCTGGGTAATAAATCAGGGCAGGGGAGAATCGCAGGCATCCCCTGGGCAGGGCGCATAAAAGAAGGGTTCGGGGAGCCACCAGCCCTCAAAGAAAACCAGAGAGTCCTGGACCGAGGCAAGGCGTGAACTGACAGAGCAGGATGCCTTGCTGGGGATTCCTGCTGGCACTCTGGGGCTCCTGCACCTTCGGCCTCCCCACAGGCACGGGCGCCTTCACACGGTAACTCAGGCTGAGGGTGTGGGGTGGCAGGGGTGCAGGGTACATCAGGCTTTCAGATATGAGATGTCAGCCAGTCTTTACGACCAGCCGGGTGGGAGGTAAGGTCCTCTTCTGAGAGGTCAGGTGACTTGCCCAAAGTCACACAGCCAAACAATAATGGCACTAGTCAGGCCTGAAAGCCCTATCTCTTAATTGCTATACAGGGCTCCTGGGCATAGCACCATGTTAGGCACTGCAGGAAACTCAGAGATGATTAAGACATGTCCCATACCCTCAAGGAGCTCACAGTCTCATTGTTAAGAGGGTGTGGGCACAGATGGCTCTAGCAGGAGAGCAGCATAATAAAGTGGCCAAAAGCGAGTCTTCTGAAGTTAGATTGTCTTGGTTGAAATTCTGCTCCACTGGCAGAGCTAACTAGAGCTAACTTGGCCGAAATTCTGCTCCACTGGGCAATTTACTTAACATCACCAAGACTTGGTTTACTCATTTTAAAAACAGAGATAATAACAGTACCTACTTCATAGGCTGGCTTTGAAGATATAATGAGATGATACCTGGAAAGCCTTTAGCATGGTGCCAGGCATTTTGCAAGAACTCAGCTGTTATTAGCAGTCCAGTGCAGATTATCATAAATGTTAAAAGATAGGCTTAAGGCAACCCAAAGGATGGGCTTGGTGACAAACGATTCATGATGACTAGACAAGGGGAAGAGGAAGGGTTGTGTGTTGGCTCCGTAAAGTTTTTTCAGTTTGGGGGTGGCAGATGGAGTTGACGGGACAGGTTTTAATAATAGTACTAGTTGCAAGCCTATAAAATGCTTGAAATTTCACAGGATCTCATCTCTAATCATCTTCCAACAATGCAACATTCCCATTTTACAGATAAGGATACTGAGGTTCAGGGGGGTCACAAGTAAGAGGCTGAGCCTGGGCACATAGTTGGCCTTTTGTTTCCAAAACCTCTTTTTCCTTTCCCAAGACTCCCAGAGAGTGACTGCTGGGTTGAGGGTGCCAGTGACAGGTGCTTCCCGGCAACATAGGCCTTAGCGTAAGCCTAGAGCAGCGCCCACCCCAAGGTGAAGGTAGAGGGAGTTAACATCCTCCCTTGTTCTCTGACAAAAGAGAAGAGACGGAATGGAATTGGGGAAGGGGTGGAGAGGGACTTGGGTTTTTTGAAACACAGTTATCAGGATTTTACCACCTGCTTTATGCAGAGCGTCAGGCAAGGCACTCTGGGAGATCTGCCCCCATGACCTCCATGCTCAAGTTGCTTTCACTGAGTCCCTCATACACTATTTACATCTACTGGGCAGTGGGCAGCTTGTTTAACCTGCACAGCGACCCTCTGAGGTAAGGACTACCATTAAGCCATTTTCATAGAGGAGCTAAGGGGGTCTCGGAAGAGGCCCAGAGAGGTTAGGTCACTTGCTCAGAAACTCACAGGGTAAGGGGAGGCACAGGACCCAAGCATATCTCCACAACCAATATCTCCTCACCACCATCCAGCATGGCCTCCCTAACCATTAAGCTGGGTAGTGCTGGCTGTGAGCTCCTAGGGAAAAGAGGAGGAGAAGTCCAAGGAGAGGCGAGCCCACTGTGGGCTGGAGTCCTTAGGGCAAGCTTCCTGGAGAAGGGGGCACATGCTGGGCTTTGAAGAATTAAAGAGCTGGGGAAAAAAGGATTTCCTGAAAGGGGAATGGCAAAAGTAAAGGTCCAGAGCAGGAGGCTATTCAGAGTAAATAGTGGGAAATGTATCCCCTTTGGGGTAAAACCTCCTCTGAATAAAATGGAAATGGAATAAAATGGAAATAATAAAACTGCCCATCTCATGAGACCTCTGAGAATTAAATAATTGTGAAAATACTTTGTGAACAATAAACTGCAATATAAATGTGACAAGTCATTTCCATTATAATATTAGGATGATGGGTGCAATGGGGGACAGTAAGGGGAATGCATGCATGCGGTGTGGGAAGGAAGAGATAGGGGAAGGAAAGGACCAGCAGCTGAGAAGAAAGGGAATCTGGTATGTAGGAGGAAAGCCTACTGCAAAGTTACGGTGGGCTGTGATCCTGTGCCCCTGGCTGACTGCTGGAGACGTTTTCCTCCACGCTTCTGCAAACAGCTTTCGCGTCAGAGCCCAGAGGATCCTATATGCAAAATAGAGCCAGACACTGCTTTGAATCCCTCTTCCATCACTTCTGAGTCCCCTTCATCCCCTGGAGCCTTTGTCTCCTCATCTATAAAATGGGGATAATGAGAGCTTGTGTGCAGAGCTGTTAAGAGGATTGCATAGGGAAGCGGCTTTACCATATGGGAGCCCCGGGTTCGGTTCCCGGGGCCTCCTGGTGAAGGCAAGCCCGCCTGCACGGCGTGGTTAGCTGACCCAGCGAGCACAAGCAGCAAGGGGGGGGATAAATAAATAAAATCGTTAAAAAAAAAAAAAGAGGATTGCATAGGGTGTACATGTACAGTTTGGCAGTCACCCCGTAGCAGCTCATGCTGTGAGTTTTCCCATGTTTCTTTTTAAATTTTGCCTCCCAAAGGTGATGGGAAGGCATCTGGACAAGAGTTGAGGGACTGGGACTAGTCCCAAGGTACATCTTTCCAAGGACGAGATGCACAGACAAGCAGGAGATGCTGGCCTCTCTCCCGCCCCATCCCAGTTCATTTGGTCCCCTCCTCCCCCAGCCCCTGGATCCGCGCCTGCCCCTAGGCACCCAGGAGTCCCCGCAGGCTGCTGCGGGCGTCTGCTGCCACCTGCAGGGCCCACGTGGCACTGCCTCCTCTGTCCCACATTGCAGGGGGCGCTCCCCAGCCTTCAACCTCCTTGGAGGAGATGTCATTGAGTGTTTCCTCGTCTATCTCCTTACCTGCTGGAGCTTCTTAAAGGCAGCAACAATCTTCTTTATCTTTATATCTCTAGTATCCAACATAGTGCAGGCACAGAGTAGGTGTTCAACACATGATTATGGAATGAATGGATGAATGGATGAATGAATGAATGAACGAATGGCCTCACAGTGATGGGGATAATAGCCAACAGGAGGAAGTCAGTTGAAGGTCATTTAATACTAGCACAGACTACTCGTGGGGGCTTGTAAATTCTCCTTCAAGGCCTTAGGGAACAAGAGTGATTCTCAGGTACTTAACTTTGCTAAGACTAAAGGTGGTTTTTCGAGAAGCAAGGAGTAGCCTCAAGGACCCTGCCACTGGGGAAGAGTCCAGGCATCTTCTGTTTTTCCTTCTTCCACCCTGGGCCAGGATTTTCCTCAAGAAAACGCCCTCCGTCCGGGAAAGCCTGAAGGAGCGAGGCGTGGATGTGGCCAAGCTTGGAGCTGAGTGGAACCAGTTCACCAGGAGGCTCTCCTCTGGCAACATCACCTCCCCCATGGTCCTCACCAACTACCTGGATGTGAGTATCTGGCTCCCCTTGGCTCCCTCCTTTCTGGGACCCAAGGCTTTCTTTTCCTACAAGGCGCACTCTTTCCATGCTGTCTTTGAGTAGCACAGAAGCACCCTACAAAATTTCCAATTTACAGCTGAAAGCCTGAGACACAGAGGGTAGGAAGGAGCTCAGGGACCAGTCCGAGGCAGGGTTAGGTTTGGAACTCAGGAATCCAGGCTGTTGGCCTCGGAGCCCAGGCATCACTGGCAGGTGGGGAGGGATATGGCCTCAGGGGGATTCTCCATGACCTGGCCCAGCACAGCTAGTCCACTTACTGCACCAGTGCTTCCTTAAGTCTGGACACCTTCTTCCTTCATTTTCAGTGTTTTTTGTTTTGTTTTTTGAGGTACCAGGACTGGGGATTAAACCCGGGACCTCATATGTGGGAGGCTGGCACTCAACCACTGAGCCACATCAGCTCCCCTAAGTTGGCTCCCTCGTCTGTTTGCTCATTGTCTGCTCACTGTTTTTGCTTGTTTTCTTTAGGAGGCACTGGGAATTGAACCCGGGACCTCCCATGTGGGAGGTGGGTGCTCAACTGCTTGAGCCACATACGCTCCCTGCTTGTTTGTTTTTGCTCATTGTCTGCTTGTTGTTTTTGCTTGTTGTCTGCTTGTTGTTTGTTTTTTTCTTTAGAAGGCACCAGGAACCAAACCTGGGACCTCCCATGTGGGAGGCGGGCACTCAACTGCTTGAGCCACATCTGCTCCCTTCAGAGTTTTCAGTTTGCCCTCTTCTCTCACTGAGGCTCCCCTTCCTGGAAAGCCATAGGAGAGTGACTCCTACCTAGTCCCTGCGAGAAAATGGAAACCCAGAGAGGCTGTATGACCCGCCTAATCTCATCCTGAGAGCCAGTGGAGGAGACAGACAATATCCAAAGGTCAAAGCTCCCCTAACCCCTCAGTCAGCCTCTTTTCTTTCACCCCTACAGACCCAGTACTATGGCGAGATTGGCATTGGCACCCCACCCCAGACTTTCAAAGTCATCTTTGACACAGGTTCAGCCAACCTCTGGGTGCCCTCCAGCAAGTGCGACCCTCTCTACACTGCATGTGGTGAGACCCAGGAGCTTTGGAGCCTTTCCCCGGCTCCGGCCCCTGCTCTGCTTGGGCAGTCCTGCCTCAAGTACATCTAAAATCCCTCCCACTACCATTTAGCTGCTTCCTCCTTGCCTTTGCTTCCCCTGACCCTGAGGCTGGCTCCCTTTCCCCACATATGGCCACTTAGGCCAAAAGCAAGCTCTAGGAGTCCTCGACCCACTCCGAAGGCCCTTTCCCAGTCCTCCTGAGATTGAGAAAGGACTGACTTCTCAAACCCATCCCAGGCACTTGGGTGCCTCCGCTGCCATCCTTAGTCAACAACCTCTTATTGAGTGTTTATTCTGTGCCCAGAATCTTCTCCCCACCTGAGTGCTGGCAATTACTTTAAAATGTTTCATTTGAGATGAAATTTTCAGAGGTGTGGGCACATAGTAGGGGCACAAGAAACATAGCCCTTAATTGATAAAACACATTTTCCAAGACCCCAACCTCAGAGCCACCCCATCCCTGCGCCAAGATAAGTCCTCAACTCCACCAGCCGAGACCCACGACAAGGGCTGCTTCCAAGCCCCGCTGCCTGGGCCTCTTTGAATAGGCCTGAGCCTATGTCCCTCTGCCAGAGACTCACAGCCGCTACGACTCTTCGGAATCCTCCAGCTACGTGGAGAATGGGACAGAATTCACCATCCACTACGGATCGGGGAGGGTCAAAGGCTTCCTGAGCCAGGATGTGGTGACTGTAAGTGGGGCCGCCCCAGGTCATCCGACCCCCTGTCCTTCCCACTCAAGGCCTCTCCTGCCCCTCCATTCTGGGAGAAGGTGCACTCCAGGCCACCCTGGAGCCTGGGAAGTTGAGGAACGCCCTGCTATGCTGCTTCCAGGGAGCTGCAAAGGAGCAGAACCAGGACAGAGCAAACCTGAGCTATGAGCTCAGGGTCGGGTGATTTATGGAGGGTTTTGCTTCTAACTCGGAGGTAGGGCTTGTCCTGGGCCCTACAACTTCAAGTCAAATAACCTCCCTAAAGGTCACCCAGCTCTGGCTGGGCCCTTAGCCAGCCTCTAGACTGAAAGCCAGGGTCAGTGTGAAGGTCAGGCATATCACTGACATTATGGTCAGGGTTGGTTTTAAGGTCAGGCATAGATCGTTGACTTTTAACTTTTTATTTTGAAATAATTTCAAATTTATAGGAGAGTTGCAAAAATAATAAATATAAAACCCAGAGTACTTCAACATACTCCACCCAAATACCCAGATCCATCAACTTTTAACATTTTGCCATATTTGCCGTATCATTCTCTCTCTCCCTATCTATCTTTCTTTCTTTCTGGCTATCCACCTATTTATCTATTTTTCTAAACTTTTGAGAATAGGTTGTATGCATCATGCTCCTTGAACATTTAATACTTCCATGTGCATTTCCTGAGAACAAAGTATTAACTTATGTAACCACCTTAAGTGCAGCTGTAAAGTTCAAGCAATTTAACATTGATATAAAGCTCATAGTCTATATTCCAGTTTTTCTCCTATGTTCTTTTGGGCCTTTTCTCCTCTATTATTAGTTCCAGTCGAGGATCTTGCATTGCGTTTTATTGTCATTTTATCTTTAGCCACTCTTTTCTAAACTGTGGAAACCTACGTACAACACAAACTTTCTCATCTCAACCACTGCCCAGCATACCATACACATTCACAATGCTGGGCTACCCTCACCACCAGCCATTACCAGAACTCTCCCATCATCCCAGACAGAAACGACACCCACTATGCATTAACTCCCCACCCCCCCAGCCCACCCCTGGTAACCTGTACTCTAATTTCTGTCTCTATGGACTTGCATATTACGGTTGTTCCACTTAAGTGGAATCATATGATATCTGTCCTTTTCTGTCTGACTTATTTCACTCAACATAGTGTCTTTAAGGTTCAAGCCGTGTTGTCACATGTATCCTTTATACAGTTGAATAATGCTCCATCGTGTGTATATACCACATTTTGTTTATCCATTCTTCTGCTGATGAACACTTGGGTTGCTTCCACATTTTGGCTATTGTGAATAACGCTGTGATGAACATTGGTGTACAAATATCTGTTGGGGCCCCTGCTTTCGGTTCTTTGGGGTATATACCTAGGAGTGAGATTACCGAGTCATATGGTAGTTCTATGTTTAACTTTTTGAGGAACCCAGGCATAGGTTTTAAGGTCAGAGTTGAGGTTAGGATTTGGGATTAGGGTCAGGGCCTGGTTTTCAGTTTTCAGTTGGCTGGTGTCTGACCCCATTCTCATTCTGGAGTTTCTCCAGCCTCTGCTCCATCAGAGTTAGGGATGGGGTCCACATGGAACCTGAGAGGAAATCACCATGTGAGCCCTTTCCTCCTTGCCCCTTGCCTCTGAAGTCAGGTAAAAAGGAGCATGAAGGGCAGGCCTGGCTGGGCCAAAGAAATCCTTGCCCACGTGAAAGCTGGGTCATTGGGGAGGGGGTATGGGGGCTCTGGGAATCTTTGCTATAACCGCTTGGCAGTACCATCTGCCTGGCCTCTGCCCCTTCTGGTCTCTGGGCAATTCCGATTCTCTCTGGACCCCACAGCACTGAGATGTGTTGGGAGAGAGGGTATGTGTGGGGGTTTGATGAAATGGTCTTATTGACTTGCCCCAGTTGCGGTACCCTGGAGCGTGTGCACCCCTGCAATGTGTGTCCTTGGGGTCCTCAGTGTGAAGGCCCAAACCAGACCCTAGCAAGGGTTTGGGAGAGTCGGTGGGTTCAGTCTCCTCTGGTCCTTCCTCCCACAGGTGGGCGGAATCACGGTGACACAGACGTTTGGAGAGGTCACAGAGCTGCCCGTGATCCCCTTCATGCTGGCCAAGTTTGATGGGGTTCTGGGCATGGGCTTCCCTGCACAGGCGGTCGGCGGGGTCACCCCAGTCTTTGACCACATCCTCTCCCAGAGGGTGCTGAAGGAGGACGTCTTCTCTGTCTACTATAGCAGGTGGGGCCTGAGACTCCAGGGACCAAGGCTTGGGAGGGAGCGGGGTAGAACAGCTGGAAGTGGGAGTGGAAGAAGAGTTTGATCCCCAGGATTTTGATGTGCTTGTGACTAGGCAGGATCCAATCAATATCTAGAGCTGCACTATCCAATATGGTAGCCACTATTTAAATTTAAGTGTTTTAAAATTAAATAAAATTAAACATTCAGTTCCTCAGTTGCATGAGCCACATTGCAAGTGCTCAGCCGCCACAGTGGCTGGTGGCTACCATCTTGACAGAGCAGATAGAGAGTATTTCCATCACCACAGAAAGTTCTATGGCATGGTGCTGAGCTAGAGCAACTGGAAAATGCAGGGAGGTAATGGGAAGTAAGTCATCACCGAGATTGGGGACCCTCCCTGTGAAGGCCCAACTGGGTCTTCTTAGACAGCCTACGTCATTCATTCAGGATCTCCTTCCTTTGTCTCTTTGCTCACTCACTGATTGAAAAAAAACATTGGTTGATGGGTGCCAAACACTGCACTAGGCTCTGGGGGTACAGTAGTGAGCACAGTGAACAGGACAGCGTCCCCACCCTGTAGAGCTTACAGCCTCACAGAGAAGACACAAAGCCTTCATTGCAAGGAAAGTTAGAGACTGACAGGGAGCCTGTACAGGGCTGAGCACTGCAGATGCTTTTCAGTCCTAGGCTGCACTTATGTGCAGTTCTGCAGGCAGGGGAGCTGTTTTCAGCTTTTGAGCAGGGCTGTGATCTATTCCAAGCTGCTGGGTTGAGAAAGATGGTATGAGCTAGACACAAGGATCAGAGAGGTAGTATCACACGGCCAGTGGCAGTGAGGAAGGGGGAAGGTCGGAGTCCAGAGAAATCTCAGAGGTAAAATGGAAAGGAGTCTTTGGGAGAGAAAAGGAGGGACTGAGAAAAGGCCACCGGTCGGCAGCTCTGCTGTTAGGGGTGATCTTGGGAAGGGCCATTTGGGGTTGAGGCGGAGGGGGAAAGGCCAGGTGGTAGGCAGTTAAGAGGTGGATGTGGGTGTCAGGAAGTGGAGGCCGCAAATACAGGCTGCCCTGAAAAATTCAGCAGAAAAGGGGATGTGGAAGGGGTGAGTGCCGGGAGAGATCCGGAGAGAAGCAAGTGAGGAAGGGTGGGTGTTTTAAATGTCGGGGGAGGGCAGAGCATGCCTGTAGGTGGAGGAAGAAGCCAATGGAAAGTGAGAGATTGAAAATATGGAAAAAATATGGAAAAGGCAATAATTTAGGGCACAGGAACCTGGAGGCCATGGGCTGAACAAGGAGGGCCTGGTTGAGGAAAGGGTGGGTATTTTCCTTTACCCCAGGGAAGAGGAGATCCAGAGAGATCCTGCAGTATCAGGGGAGGGGCAGGAGGACTTGTGCAGATACGAGTAAATATGTGCTTAATTTGCAAACATGGAATGACCCTTGCATAAAATATCAGTGCACATCTACATACACGTGTACACACATGCACATACATCTGCTTCCTGTCATAAACGTGGGAAGCCACATCTCACACACACGCTGGAAATCAAGCCTAAGGTAGCCATGAGCTGATGGAGGTGTCCTGCAGCGTGGAGGGGAGGGCGGTGAGAGCTGGGCACTGGCTCCATTCCCCACATGTCCACTCACCACCTGGGTGACCTCAGGGTAGTGACTTCACCTCTTGGTGACTCTACCGCCTGGAGGGGAAACGAGAGTGAATAATCCCCACCCTGCGAAACAACAGGGCTGCTGAGCCTCACCTGAAATGAAGGCTTCCTTTCTGCTGTTCTTTCTCTGCAGAGATTCCAAGTAAGGAGGCGATCCGCCCACATAGCCCCGACCCTCCAGTACTCTCTGAGCACCTGACCCAGAGTCACACACTCCACCTGCCCAAAATGCACCGTGGCAGGCCCAGGCTCTGCTGGATGCCCAAGCTCTCTGCCCCTCCCTCCTGCTCTCTTCATGTCCCCTCCCCACCCCTAGTCTCACAGCCTGCCCAGGTGCCCTTCCCAGGCACCTGCTCAACCAACAGCAATCCAAACCCAAGTGAGGGTGGGGCCAATTTGCATCTTGTTTGCAATTCTCCTCCCTCTCCTTGTGCCTGTTCCTTTTCTGTGACCTCTCTGGGGATGCTTTATTGGGTGGGACTGGACTACCCTGCAGAACCCTGTGGTTGGAGCTGGGGAGGGGCGAGAAGGTAGAGAAGCAGTATGTTCTGCAGGTTTCTAAGCCTTGCCAGCTGCCCTGCCTTCCTCTACTCCCAAAGCTCTCTACCTCATCTTGCACCCTTGCCCAACTTTCACTTGTTGCTTGGGTTGCTGGATCTCAGAGGTTATGTCTCCAAGAGCTTCCAATCTTTCCTTTAGGAATTCCCACCTGCTGGGAGGAGAGATTGTGCTGGGCGGCAGCGACCCCCAGTATTATCAAGGGAATTTCCACTACGTGAGCCTCAGCAAGAACGGCTTCTGGCAGATCAAAATGAAGGGGTGAGAATCCTCAACCTTCCCACTCTCCAAAACTGCTGCTGCCACTGGGGTTGGGAGTGTGACAGGGAAAGGGCGGCTGCCAATATTTGTTCAGCCTACGTCTGTCCAGGAATGGGGAACATGGAGAGATGAGGAAGAGGTGGGGAGAGAGGGGAGCTAAGTGCCAGGAGGTGGAGGGTCACCAAGCTACATGCTGGAGGGAGAGGGCCTCACCTTCCCTCCTGCTGGTTGCTGCCTTACCACTGCCCATCTCCAGCATGACCTCCCATTCCCCACCCTCATTCATTAAAGGCATGCGGTCTGGCAGCACCCCATCTGCCTTTCTGACTGTCCCCTCCCCAGGGTGTCTGTGAGCTCTGCCACCTTGCTCTGCGAGGAGGGCTGCATGGCAGCAGTGGACACTGGCGCCTCCTTCATCACGGGGCCCACCAGCTCCCTGAGGCGGCTCATGGAGACTGCGGGGGCCAAGGAGCTGAGCACCAATGAAGTGAGTGACCCACATGGGGGGTGGAGGTGGGGTGCTGAGGGGGATACCTGTTCCAGGTCCCGAGATCCTCACAGGCAGCATGGAGTCCCCCAAGAGGCCATTCTGGGCCTTCCCCTCCTCACACTCATACATCTTTCAGACGTGTGTCCTGGTCCCCCAGAGGAGGGGCCAGGCCACAAGCACAGGAAGCCGTGCCTGCCCAAGGGGCCTCCCACACTCTTGCTCCTCCCCTGCAGTATGTCGTGGACTGTAACCAGGTGCCCACACTCCCTGACATCTCCTTCCACTTTGGAGGAAGAGCCTACACGCTCACCGGTGCAGACTATGTCTTACAGGTGAGGCTCCTTTGTTGGGAGGGGCCCTCAAAGTGGTTCTCAAACTTGCCTACACATTAGTCACCTGGGGGCTTTTAAAAATCTCAGTGTCCAGTTCATGTCCCATACCTACTAAATCAGAAACTCTGGGGATGCACCTGGATATCAGAGGTTCCTAAAACTCCCCAGGTGATTTCAATGTACAGCCAAGTTTGCAAATCACTGTGCCTGGCCCTTTACCTCTATTTTCTCTCCAAATGCTCCCAGTAATCCATGCTGGGGATATTCTGACCCACCCACCCCCCTTTTTGGCCTATTTTTTAGGAGGTACCAGGGATTGAACCTAGGACCTCATACATGCAAAGCAGGTACTCAACCACTGAGCCACACCTGCTCCCTTATCCCCTTTTTATAGTCAATAGACTTAGAGACGTTAAATAACTCATCTGGGACCAGAAGCCATGTTGGCTGTGCCCTCTTGAAGGTGGTGCCTGGGGGAGAGGGTGGGGCTGGCTGCAATCCATGATGGTTTGTGGTTAAAATGACCAGGCTGTGATGGAGGCCCAATGTGGACCTGGGAGAGGATGGGTAAGCTGCTGAAGACAGCTGCTGGGGTCAGGCAAGGTGAAGGGAGAACTGTGATGTGCTGGGCAGTGGGGAAACCCTCCTGCTTCCTGCCAGGACCTTGACAGTAATGATGACCTGTGCACACTGGCATTCCACGGCCTGGACGTCCCACCGCCCACGGGGCCCCTCTGGGTCCTGGGTGCCAGCTTCATCCGCAAGTTCTACACGGAGTTCGATCGACGTAACAACCGGATTGGTTTTGCCCTGGCCCTCTGAGGCCCTCTGCTGCCCGGGCAGGCCTTCTTCTTGGCCCTAGCCAAAACTAGGGAGCACCCTCTGCCTGTGTGTGTGCCCGCCATGGGGGCATCTAGCATGGGGCTCCCCCTAAACACTCGCCCTGCCCCCGGCACTGGCCCTCCCCTGCTTGGAGGACAAACACAATAAAGACTTCATGTTCACAACCCCGTTGCATCTTTCACTGGGGCTTGGAACAGAGGGAGGGGCAGCCAGGTCACGTGCAGACAGGAATGTGACGCAGACTGACACATCTGCCCTTGTGCACAGACTCCTGTGTGCAGGAGTGATGCCATCCCTTCGCTGTCAGCGGAGCCCAGGTGGGGTTGTTTACGGAGAGTCAGTTCTATGCCCCTCCAGCCCCTCAGGGACCAAGGTTGATGCTGCCGCAGTAGGCTGCGAGTAAGAAAGAGGCTTCCAGCTCAGGCAGGCCATGCTTGCGCTTTATTTCCTCACTGCAAAAGAGAGGGATTAGAGTCCGCGTCCTTTCCAGCTCTGACATTCCAGCTCTGTGACCACATATATCTAGGTAGTCCCCTCCCCACCATCCCCTAGGCTGGCCAATACGGTGGCCACTAGCCATAATGTGGCTATTTACGTTTACATTTAAGTTAGTTAAAATTAATAAGATGTTGCACAAGCCATGTTTCAAGCGCTCCGCTATGTTGGACAGTGCTGATACAGAACATTTCCATCATAGCAGATATTCTGTTGGACAGAGCTGGATTCTGGACCAAAGTAACAAGAGGGCCCTTGTGGTTGAGAAGTTCCTCAAGAGGCCAAAGGGACAACTTGGGCAAAAGGAAAAGGGCCCTTTCTCTAAGGCTCTTTTCTGGGTGGGGCAGTGAGAGATTTGGCTTCTTAGAAAGAAGTCTTCCCTGGACTGGGCAGGTGACTCGGGAGGTCCCCCAGGCACAACAGGAGAGTGGGCCACTGAGGCCTTGCTATGGCAAAGAGTGTTGGCAGTCAACAGAGTCCTGCTCAGGAAGTGACAGAATGACCAGGGGAGAGCCCAGCTAGCAGAGGGGCTTGCCCCCAAGCTGGCCTGGCCTCTCCTCACGTCTCCTCCTCCACACACCAAATCTGAGGTCAAGGGGAGGAGGGGTACCTGCCCCCTCCCACCCAACCCCAGTCATCTCCTCATCGTGCTCTGGTCTATACTGAGTGAGCCCTTTAACTCTCCTCCCCAAAGAAGGGCAAGCGCAGGTCTGCCCACCTTCATCCCCTAGTGCCTGGCGCTTTGCAGGGACCCCTGCTTGCCTACTAACATGTCCGAGGTCAGACTCACAGTCCCAGACGGAGGCATTAGGGATTATTTAGTGACCAAAGCACAGTCTTGCTCAAAATTCTGAGCACGCCCCGGAATAGTCAGTGGCCTGTCAGGAGACAATCCAGCCGGCTAGCCTGGCACACCCACCCCACGCACACTCAAGGTCCCCTCTTCATCAAATGGTAGGGGGGGGGTGGGGAGTAAAGAAAGGCCTTTCAGATGCAGCAGGGGCTGTTCCCTCAGAGCCCGTTCCAGGGTTCTAGGGACTGGGGCAGAGAGCAGCTGACTCTGAGGAGCAGCCGGACCTCCGTACTCCGGGGTGGGGTCCGGGCGGAGACGAGTGCAGCCGCAGCTCAAGTGCCAGGGAGGAGACCCCTTGGCCGCTTCAGACCCGGAGGCGACGCGAGCCCTCCGGAGGCCGGGTGGGGGCGGGGCCGCCGCCAGGCCCCTCCCCCGGCGTCACCAGCCTCCCGGGGGGCGTCACCCCGCCCGGTGCTCCAGGTAGCCGCGGCCGCAGCTGCGAGCGGTCGTCGCTGGCGCTCCCCGGCGGCCCGCGGGCCGGGGCGGGGGTGGGAAGGGGGCGTTCCCGCGGCCCCCGCCCCCCGCCCCGCCGCCGTGATGTCACAATCCGGGTCGGCCCCGGCGTTCCCGGGTCGGCTTCGGGTGCGGGGCCGCGGGCGGGCGACTGAAGCGGGCAGCTCCTGAGTCATGGACTTCCCCTGGCCCCTCCTCTCCGCCTCCCACTCCCTCGCCGGGCCCCCCCGCAGGGGCTAGCGTTCGCGCGGCGGCTCCGAGGGGGTGGGGCTGCTGGGAATGGCTGTGCCCCCTTCTGTTCCTCTGCCGTGCTCGCCCTTTTACCTGAGGAGGCAGCCGTCTTGCCCGCAGTGCTCATGGGGCATGGAGGAGAAGGCGGCGGCCGGCGCGAGCTGCCTGGAGCCGCCCGGCCCCCCGAGGGCCGCCGCCGTCCCGTGCTTCGGTATATCCGTGGACCAGGACGACATCCTCCCCGGCGCCCTGCGCCTCATCCAGGAGCTGCGGCCGCATTGGAAGCCCGAGCAAGTTCGGACCAAGGTAGCAGAGCGGGCGCGGGGCCGGGGCTGGGGCCCTGCCGGGGCTGGAACGGGGCTGCCGTGGACGTCTGTCGGTGCATCCTTCCGGGTGTCTGTCCCCAGGGTGCACGGCTCCTGCGCAGGAGAGGTTTGGAACGGTTTATGTGTGTATTTATTTTTCCATCTGTTTTGGCCCCTAAGCAAAACTAGGCTCACACCTCCTTCACCCCTCCACACGCACCCTTTCTCTCGGGGCTCTCGGGCACGCTGGAGGGCCACCTGCCCACTGCCAGCACGCGCAGGCCCCACCCCCTGTCGCTGCGTGCTGGTGCCCCTCGCTGTCCAGAAGCGCTTACCCAGCCGGCTCTGAAACACGAGGAGGCAGTAACTTTTTAGGGACCCCCCACACACACACACACATTGGGCTCAAAGCCTCCAGGTTGTGAGCTGCCCCAGCGGGGCCCACGAGCCCAGCCCAGCTAGCGCCAGCCCCTGCGCTGGGTGGAAACCCTCACTCACGTGGCCGTAGGCTCAGGCTCAGCAGCCCCCACGCAGGGCTCCTTCCCCACCCCCAGCCGGGTGCATTCTCAGGGACACAGCTGTGGGCAGAGCCGCCCACTGAGGAGCCACAGGCGGACTCCCTAGCTGACCTGCAATCTCTGAAAAGGTGCCTTCACCTGCCCACTCATCCCCATCTCCTCTGGGGGCTGCCTTTGGAGGAAGATGTCCCAGGAGAGGAGTGCACGTGAGGGATGAGGGGAGCGTGTAAATGCAGTTGGAGCTTACAGCTTGTCTAGAGGGTAGTAGGGGCTCTATGCTGATGGGCCTTCCTTCCGATGGGGAAAGGCAAGATTCTGGGGAGGTGCAGGACTGCATATGGAGACTGCCAGCCCCCTCCCTGGAGGACAGGGCAGCATTTTCAAAATATTAGGTCCAGTTTGGTAATAAGACTGTCCAGGCATCAAGCAGGCCAGAGATTAATTCCAGTACTGACCTAACATGCCATCTGCTGGTCCCTCCCCTTTTTGGGCCTCAGTTTCCTCAGTTTCCCCACCTAGAATTGGTTCAGATGTCCTCAAAGGCCCCTTCCAGCTCTGTTACACTGTGCCCCATAAATTCCATGGTTCCTTTCTCCTATCACCCTGTTCAGAGAGCCTGCTCTCCCAGCCCAATGCCTCCTGTCTCCTCTGGTATGGAGCTCGGAGAGGCCCTAAGGACTTGTGACCACCAAAGTCCTGGGGTGGGTGCCAATCTGGGTACCCTGCTTGTACCTCTGCCACTGGATGGGGCACCTGGCAGGCGGTGAGAGGCAGCTGGGTCAGGATGTACTTATCCTGGGCAACTCCCTGCCCTCCTCTGCTACATTCTGGTCCATGGGGTTTTTTTTCAGGGCTGGAGTGGGGGAGAAGGAAGGGGAGGGGGCATCTACACACCAAGTAGTGTGGAAATTCTTCCACTGCCAAATCCCATCCACTAGGGGCAGACCCAGGAGAAGTGTGTCTGGGCTGAACCCAAACCACCGTTTTTTGCCTTGAACTCTCTAGTCTACCCCCAAGCATTGGGCACACGGTACAGCATTAGGGATGGTGTTGAGCTCTTTATTAAGTGGCAGGGCTGAAAAAATGGAGGTTCTGTGTAGTTGTGCTCAGCATTCAAATGAACATCCCCTGCTGGAGCTGGGGGCCATGGGGAGAGACCACAGAAACCCTGCACCCCCACCCACTCGTGGGCCACCCTCTCTACATGCTAGCGCTTCACTGACGGCATCACCAACAAGCTGGTGGCCTGCTACGTGGAGGAGGACATGCAGGACTGCGTGCTGGTCCGGGTGTATGGGGAGCGGACAGAGCTGCTGGTGGACCGGGAGAATGAAGTCAGGAACTTTCAGCTGCTGCGAGCACATGGCTGTGCCCCCAAACTCTACTGCACCTTCCAGAACGGTCTGTGCTACGAGTATGTGCCAGGCATGGCCCTGGGGCCCGAACACATCCGTGAGCCCCAGCTCTTCAGGTGAGGCGGGTGCTCAGGGTATTCTTCACGCCACCTTGGGCTTTGAAATGCTTGACCAGTTTCCTTGGTGTAGAGTATGGTCTGTGGGTGAGAGTCATGAGATCTGTGCACTCTCTGCAACTGCATGCAAAGGATGTGTTTGTTTATGTTCATTGCTTTGTACAGAGAGACTATAGCTTTCTATAGATTTTCACTAGGTTCTGCTAAAGGATGAGTTCTGGGGGAGGAAAGTAAGAATTTGGGTGAACACGGGACCAAAGGACTTGGTTCCCTAGGGATTAGCAGCAGGGATCTGCTTCCTGGTCCCACCTGGGCCCTTTGCCCACCTCAGGTCTGACCTGGAAACTTCTCTCAGAGCCTTGGAAATGAAAGCTGAGCCAAGGGCTCAGGGCTCCCTGCTCCTCCCCTCCTTCTGCCAAGAGCTCAGGTATGCAAGGAGAATGGGTCCCTCCCAGGGGGAACTTGGGTCTCCCAGCACAGGGAGACACCATCTCTGCTCCCCATCTGAGCTCCCCCTAGGCTCCCTGACAAGGTGGGAACCCAGGTTGCGGGAGCTGCTGAGGCTTCCCTCCAGTGGCCCACAGTAACCCATGGCCTCTGGGAGTCCCTCCCTCTAAATGCCTAGATGTGTAGGGCCCTGGCACTGGACTTAACTGTCAAGCCCTGCAGATACTGCTGTGGGGCCTCTGAGTTGGAGTATGAAAGAAGAGTTCCTCATACACTCTGTCCTCTGATGGAGGGCAGGGATGTCGGGCAGTTTCCTCCTTCCTCCCCTCAGTGCTGGGCCCCCATGTGGAGGGCACTCAGACTGCAGGGAGCTTAAACCTGGCAGCAGGGACATCTCTTCAATCCAAGAAGGAGACCTCTGCATCCTGAGGGGAAATCTTAAAGCCCACCCAGGGGATAACCCAAGAAGCTGCTTTGCTCCCTTACCTACCACCCAGTTAACCCCAAGTTAGTGCACTTGGCCCTATTTGCAAAGCCCCCCACCCCTAGGCTGGCTTTCCAGGGAACTGTTGGAAGGGAGTGTGTGTGAGCCACCTTTCCTCTCCCATGCCCCTGAGCACTGCCGCTGGCTGGTAGGGACCCAGGATGTTCATGTTGCGTGTGCAGCTATGTGTGTGACTGGGGGTGGGAGAATATACAAACCTGTGCAAGTGGCTTCTCAGGCTCCAGGTGAGCAGCAGCTAAATGCACTCAGCTTGGAGATGTGAGGTGAGAGAAGCCTGCCCTGGCTTCTCCCACCGTCCTCCTCCCAGCTCTCCATCAGACTTGTGCAAATCCACTCTGTTCTTGGCAGGTTCTCACCACTCCCGGTCTCCCTCCACCTCTCTGTGTCTGAAGCTGTCACTCATTCTCTCATGGAAACAATTACCATTGTCAGGAAGACTGGAGAGAGATTTAGGTTCGATCACAAGAAGAACTTTGCATTTGGGGGAGCGCCAGAGATGGGATAGATGTGGGAGGTGGGCCCTTCCTGGATGATCTTCCCGGGATAGACAGTTCTCTCTCTGGGGTGGAGGTGGGTTTCTGAGGTAAATGCCGGGTGTGGAAGCCTAAGGGAGCCCCCTTTCCCATGTTCCCCTGAACCCCACTCCTCAACCTCCTTCTCCAGCTGAGGCTTTGCAGCATAAAAATGCTGAGTGTTGAGATTATTTGCATTGCTATTCCTGACAACAACCCTATGCTATTCAAGGAAATACCCTGTTAGGATTCTTCCTTTGGGAAGGGAAGGCCTTGCCCAAACCCTCCCTGGCTCCCTCCGGCCTCAGGCCTCCAGCCTCCCAAAACCCAGACTTTACCTCTCACCCACTGGGTTGCTGCCACGCCCCCTGCTCCCTCTACCCTTTAGAGGCTGGAAGCCTTGGCGGGGTCTTCTGGAGGAGCCCCCAAATTGCCCTGTCATCCTGATGGGGTGTGGCCTGCCCCTTCCCAGGGCCTGGCAGGGGGAGGGGCTGTCACTGGAACAGTTCCGTAACAAGGTTTCAAACAGCCAGTGGCTTTGTTGTCTTTCCCAGTGATTATTGGAGCAACAGGCAGAGGCTGAAGAGAGCTTGAATGGTGGAGGCTTGGCAGATGGGTGGGGGGTGTGGCTGAAGAAGGAGGGGGCTGCCAGGGGACTGGGAGAGCCCAGCTGGGGCATGGGTGTCGTATGATGGGGTCCTTATCAAGACCCTCCCTCTCTTCCATCCACCCCCACCCTCTCCCAGCAACCTTCCCCAGCCCTGCTTCCTCTCCCTACCGCCCCCTCCTTCTCTCCCAGGACCTTGGATAATGTCCACTCGAGAACTTGAAAATAGAACGCTGGTTTGTTTTGCGTCCTTGGCAGCCAGCCGCCAGCATCAACTCCCTGCGGCCGAGGAAGGGGCTGCCCTGGGCCAGCCTGTCTCCCTCCCCACCTTGGCCAGCCTGATAAGAGGCAGGCATTTCTTCCCTGCCTGGATCACCAACCCCCACCGATCCTTGGTGGGAAGGGCCCTATATTCACCTCCCCGAGAGAGTGGCGAGTCCAGAGAAGGGAAGGGGAGCTGCCCTTATCCCCAGGTGTCCCTCTCTTCCCAGGGGTTGCCATGGGTCCAAGACCTTGGGGTGGGGCGGTGTCACTGGCCTGTGGCTCATAGCCCACTGTTTTGACCTTCTGCTCCCTTTAGCAACTCCAACCATGGTACTGGAAAGGGCACTGCTGGGCTAAAGGTTTTAGTTCATTTTCATGCCTTCTGCTGGACCTAGGGCTCTAAAGAGACTGGTGGTAGTCCCACCTGTAGCCCTCTGGCTAGTCCTCCAGTGGACCCCTTGGGCCCCTTTCTGGCCAAGAGGGGCTGAGCTGAAAGGGTTGAGCACTGATACTCTCCTCTTCCTGTTTCTACTGTAGGTTGATCGCCTTAGAAATGGCGAAGATCCACACCATCCATGCCAATGGCAGCCTGCCCAAGCCCACACTCTGGCACAAGATGCACAATTATTTCACCCTTGTGAAGAATGAGATCAACCCCAGGTACAAAGATCTGGGAGGGCCCAAAGCTGCCACTGTCTCTACTTCCTTAATAAAAGCCCCCCTCCACATTCTTTGGTTCCAGCCCACCCCTGCAGGGGGCATAAGGGTTCAAGTCTTGGGGTAGAGGCTGAGAATTTCCTCCAACAGCCTCTTCAGGCTTGTTGATGAGCCTCTATCTCTAAGCAGAGTTTGGCTGATTGACTAAATCCCTGGAATTGAGAGCAGCACTTTCATACTGATGTGCTCATTTGTCCTCGGGATTTTTTACTGTGGCAGGGACTAGGGTTGGGGACAACTTCTCCCCATTTTACCTAAAAGGATACTGAGGCTTAGAGACTAAGCTTTGCCCAATGTCTCAGGGATGGTCAGAGGCAAGGCTTCTGGTTCCCAGCCCACGGTTCTTTCTACCAGACCAGAACACTGAGAGGGGCAGGGTCCTTTGAGAATGAGGTGGGGATGAGTTCAGAGTCAGAAGAAGCCAAAGCCCTCAGGACATCAAGGTTCCTGCTACTTGCCTGCACTCCTCTCATCCTCACATGCCTCTGGGGGCTCTGCTCCCCACTTTGTTCAGATTGGCAATTTGCCATTTCCATCACTGCTCTTTCTGAAGAAGAAGGTACTCTACCCACCCTGACGTTGTCTCTCCTCAGACAAGATGGGGTCTGTTGGACCTTTCCTTAAGCTCTCTGGCCAGCACTCTGAGAGTCCTGGTAGCTTTCAGGTACCTGGCTCCCCAACATTTTCTTCAGTACTGAGAAAGGTTGGAGACATGGAGAAAAGGGTGAGGACACCCCCTTTTCCCTACAAAAAAATAAAGGCAGTAATGACTCTCTGACCCACAGATTGCCTCCCCATTCCAAAAGTTTATGGGACTAGAGTACAGAAGAGGTTTACGGGCAGAGTATCTCTTTCCCTCATCCTCATGACAAGACAGTAATTAAATTCCATCCCAACTGTGTCTCTGCCGTGCATGCACACACACAGACACACATACACACACACACGACATTATCTGGATTCTCCCACTTAATGATTATCAAGCACTCATTTGGGATTGTTTGTCCACCAAACTGAGAACAAGATCCTCTGGTTTCTGAGCCAATAGGGCCCTCTGATCACCCAGCCCTACCCCATCATTTGACAGATGGAAAGCATAAGGCGTGAAGAGGGGATGGTACTTGCCCCAGGTTATTGCTGATCAGTGCAGTTCAAGGACTAGAGTCCAGGCCTCCTGAGGCTCAGGAGTCATCTTGATAGTGTATTGCAGCTTCCTTTGACCATACTGTCACTGTGAAACCTTGGGGCAGAACCCTGTTAGGGGATGGAAAGAGGGGTGGTCCTTGGAGAAGAGCAGACAAACTTGTTTGTTCCATCCATACCTTTGACCTTGGACAAATCAAGTTATTAACTTCTTTGAGCCTAACTTGCCCCAAGGCAGGGCAATGATGCATGTTAGTTTGCCAAAGGGCTGCTAATGCAAAATACCAGAAATGTGTTGACAAAAGCCTAAAAAGGGTAAAAGTTTACAGTTCCAAGGCTATGAAATGTTCAAATCTAGGTACCATCAGAGATACTTTCTCACCAAAGTCTGCTACTCTTAATCCTGGCATGTTGCCACGTGGTGAATCAAGATGGCAGGCAATTTCTGTTGAGGCTTCTGCCTTCTGCTGCAGAATCTACCATCTCCTGGAGTCAGCTATGGGCAACCAGGCATAGGGCTTGTCTCTTTCTGGACCTCCTTTCTGTCTCTCAGGGCTTCTCTGCCTTTCTGTAGTTGTAAGCGAACCTAGAGTCCTCCCTCTCACAGGGCCAGATAAAAATGGTAGCTCTCCCTTTTCATGTATGTCTCTCTTTGTGTTTCCATTTATATGTCAGACTCAGCAATCTGAGTCATCCCTCACTGACATAGTCCAATCAAAAGCCCTAAATCGATCTTATCAAGTAATCTAATCAAAGGCCCCTCACTGGAATTTAATGCAATCAAAGGGTACCATACCTACAGGAATAGATTAGTTTAAGAACATAATCTTTTTCTTTTTAGGATTCATAAAATAACTTCAAACTGTCCCTATGAACAATCACATAGACTAAATAAAGCACCTTAAATTCTAGTCATTACCTAATAATCCTTATTTATTAATTCCTTCATTTCACAAACATTGAGATTTAACACAATAAAAATCATGGATATGACATTGGCCTTATCCTTAAAGAGCTTAGGACATGCCCATGTATAGCTATGAAACAAAGCCAGGTGGGTCATTTATGCTGGGAGTGGGAGAACTAGGAAAAATGTTCTTGGTGGAGGTGGCATGGCAGAGACAAGAAAGGAGGCCACTCTAGGTGGAGGGGACAGTGTGAGCAAGGCTCACTCAGGGATGACATATAGATGAGATTTGGCTGGAGCAGATCTTTGGGAAGGCCTGGAGGGGTCATGGGAGATGGGGCTACAGAAGTGAGCTGGAGCCGGATCCCAAAGCTTTAAATGCTAGGTGAAAGAGCCAAGATTTAATTTATCAGGCACTGGAAATTTGTTGAATGTGTTTGAGCCAGGGAGTAACCTGACCAGGCCTGTGGTTTAGGAAGAAAGCTCTGCCAGTATTGTGAAAGATTTGGTGAAGGGAGATATTTGAGGAAAGGAGACCAGCTGGGGGGATGTTGTAATTGAATGGGCAAGATCTAGGACTAGGGGGCCCAGACTTTGAGCATAAGATACCCCTGGGGTGCTTGCTGAGTACAGATTCATAGGCCTGGCCCTGGAGACTGATTGGTGGGAGGTCTTGCATTAGACCATGGGAATCTGCATTTTGACAAGCACCCCAGGTGATTCTCAGGCAGGTAGTCTCAGGCAGGGACCACATTTTGAGGAACACTGCCTTAGGGCAGCTTCATCAGTGGGAATGGAGATCAGGGAATGGGTCTGAGACTTGGTGTTTGCCTTGATGTTTGGTTGTATATGAGGGTTGGGCGTGGAAGTGTCCAAAGTGGCTGGGAGAATGTGGGGCTGATAACTGATTCGGGGACGTCAAGAAGAGATGATTGGTTGGTTGGTGTGAGGGCAAAACTGATGGGCCAGTACACGGGATGCATCTGGAGGAACCCTGAAGCTTCCCGGGGGAGGTGCCTCTGAGGAGCAGAAGAGTAGGAGGAGCAGTTCCGACTGGGCTGATTCGGTGGTGATTACTTTTCTGCCAGCCTCTCAGCCTTGAAAGTGTCTGGTGGGGTCAGCACTGAAGGTACCAAAGCTGGCCATGATTCAAATGCTCAGGGGAGACAAGCAGGTCACTGAGTGAGGCCACCCGGGGAGGCAGAAGGCTTAGCTGTTCCCATACTAACCATCTGTGCGGCCTTGGGGTGGGGTAGGGTGGGGTCAGATGGAGGTCAAGGACTGGGCAACAGGCATCTTAGATGTTAAAGACATGTTTTTCAGGCTGAGACCCGGGCAAACTGAAGGAAGCCTCCTAATTCTTTTGATGGTCTCAGTCCAGGGTGGGGGGACAGTGGGAAACAAATCTTAAAAAAAAAAAAAAGGTAGTTTCTTAAGGAGTGCCAAGAGTGAAATGCATCTTACGCAGACCTGTCAACACAGATAAACTCTAGTGAGGATGAGGGACGGCCTCTCCACCGAAATTGCCCTGGCTTGCCCCTCCCAACAGGCTCCCTGGACCAGAGGGGCCTTCGCAGAGCCCCTGAGGTGCACCAGGGCTTTCAGTAGAATGTGCAGCCTTCACCAGCAGGAGGTGCCTGGGACAGGCTGCAGGCTGCTCTCCCTAGATGAGGAAGTGGGGGTTCCAGCTGTGCGAGACACCTCTGGAGGCTGGGAGGAAGCCTCTCCACTTCCCTGAGCCTCAGTTTCCTCATGGGGTTGGACCAGGTGATCTTAGATCACCTCTTCAGCGCTGACCTTCTGTGAGCCTGTGACCTGGGGACATCTACTCAAGGTCTGGGAGGGAGCCTCCCGTTCTTCCTCTTCTAGGTGGGGGCATGGAGATGCCTCAGTCACCAAATACCACTCCTCTGGGCTGGGCTGAGGGGGGTCTGGTCTGTCCTGCAGAAGGTTAGAGAGGGGATCTCGCATTCTCTTTGTCCCTCATGTGTTCTTGCCGCCCTGGACCAAGAGAGGCAAACAGAAGACACATGGGTGGAGACAAAATCCAGGCCTCCTCCCCTCCACTCATTGGTGGTTCTGGGTTTTTAAGGGGTATGCTCGTTGGCTTTTTCAGTGTACACAGACCTGGGGGCCAAAGTTCAGAGCATCCGAGCACAGCATGCCCTCACCAAACTTCCACGTGGCTGTGGATAGCTCCGTTGATTGGCTGATTCATTCACTCCTCAACAAATATTTCTTTCAGCCAAAACTCAATTTGTTTGCTTTCTTCTGTGAGCCTGAGGGGCCTATCTGTGAGAGGAGAGGTTAGACCAGGTGACCTCTCAGGTCCTTTCCACCTGTGACACCCCAGGACCTACCTCTGCCTCCTCAAAAGAGCTCCATTGCACCAGCCCTCTCCCCAGAGACTCTGTCACTCCTCCACTGGAGGAGCTTTGGAAAGAGAGTCTTGTTTTAGAGACCTATACCTTCTCCTAGGAGTTCTTCCTACTAGCATTCTTTTTTTTTTTTTTAGGAGGCACCAGAGACCTCCCATCTGGGAGAGAGGCACCCAATCACTTGAGCCACCCTAGCTTCCTCCCTAGCATTCTAAGATGCCCTAAGATAGGTCTGTTTTGCATCTTTCCCCAGTGGTCAGGCTGCCCTTGTTTTCTGTTAACCTGGAATCATTGGGTTTGGACGTTCATTCCCAACTCCCAGGTCCATTCCCATTTCACATAGTAGCAGGGATGCCATCCCATTATACTTTGCAAAATGTCCGTGTTTCAGCCAGCTTCTTATAGTAGCCGCAGGAAGTCAGAAGGATAGGAAGCCTTAGTGCCACTTTACAGATGACAAAAGTGAGGGTCTGTGAGGTCGGCCGTTTGTCCCAGGTCCCCCTCCAGTAAGAGGTAGTGATGAAGCGAGAGCCCATGGCTCCTGAGGCCAAGCATCTGCTTGTCTACTGCCTGCCCTCCCTCCCCCAGCCATCCTTCTTGCCATTGTCCAGCTTTTCTGCAGATGTTCCCAAGGTCGAGGTGTTGGAACGGGAGCTGGCCTGGCTGAAGGAGCACCTGTCCCAGTTGGACTCCCCTGTGGTATTTTGCCACAATGACCTGCTCTGCAAGAACATCATCTATGACAGCACCAAAGGTATGGCTTCTCTGGGCCTGGCCAGGCAGCAGAGGGCATGGGCTCATTGGTGAGCTGGCTCCAGGGTCCTGTTCCTCAGGCTGGCACTTAGACAAGCAAAAGGAGACCTTCTAGTTTAGGTCTTAAGTTAATTTTTTTTTTTTTTTTTTTTTAAAGATTTTATTTATTTATTCATTTATCCCCCCTCCCCTTGCTGCTTGTGCTCGCTGGGTCAGCTAACCACGCCGCGCGGGCGGGCTTTGCCTTCACCAGGAGGCCCCGGGAACCGAACCTGGGGCCTCCCATATGGTAAACGGGAGTCCTACTGATTGAGCCACAGCCACTTCCCTTAAGTTAATTTATATCTGAAAGAGAAAGGAGGGAAAGGAAACAAGAAACTCCCACTTTGAAAAATCTATGTCTAGAAAGGACTCTCAAATCATGGTTTGTGGAGGCTGTCAACGTTAGGGCACCCAAGCCATTCCTCCTTCCAGCACTCTGGGCTTCTGAGAGAAGGCCTTCCCAAGGTCTTCATGGACAGTGCCTCCTCGTGTTTCTCATCAGGGCTTCACCTTCAGGGAGTTCTTTGCTTTATTTCTGATCTGCTCTGTGCTGAGGACAGATGTCTTTGGAGCCTGAAGATCTAACTATGTGAGAGACTCTCGGAGGTGGGAGAAATGTAGATAAGACAAATGGGCAGATGGAAGGAAGCAGCTTCGAAGATTGTTGCAGAGGAGGTCAGCTTAGGCCAGGAAGCCGGGAAGGCCAGCAAGAGCCAATGGGTTCATTCCAGAAGTCCGTCCGGGGAAGCTTAACCAGGCCCTATTCTAGATGTCCTGGGAGCAACCCTCATTGCTTCTCCTCTACCTCATAGGTCATGTACGGTTCATTGACTATGAATATGCTGGCTACAACTACCAAGCTTTCGACATTGGCAACCATTTCAATGAGTTTGCAGGTGAGAGGGCCATTACTGTTTGACCAGGGTCAGGGAGAGCATGAGAAGGGATTTGTACTTGGTGGGTGGAGGGTCAATAGCCCCTGTCCTCGGGAATATTGCAGCTTGAGAGGGGAAGACACAGCCTCCTTTTAGGGAGCTCCACATATGTAGACCAGAATTCTGCTAACCCATATGGCAACTGGGTATGAATTTGGAAAATGTATGGCAACTGGGTATGAATTTGGAAAATGTACCCTCTCTGGGATCTCTGAGGGGACTTGGCTTGGCAGGTGAGTAAGAAGACCCCTTTCCTCTGAGCAGACACAGCCCATGTCAGCCTGGCCAGCATGGCATGGCATGACTTCAGCCCCCACCCCCATCCATGCTCCTTTATGAAGCACGACCTGTACAATCAAGCATAAGGACCCTTCATGGAGATAAGGAGAAGAAAAAGCACTGAGTAGTTAATTGCCTGGTGGCCTGATGAGCATCATCTAGGTGTGCACTCTGCAACTTGACTCCACATGTTGAAATCCTGGCCTTGCTGCTGACTAGCTGTGACCCTTGAGGAGGTTACTTGCCTTCTCTGTGTCTCTGTAAAATGGAGATAATAGTACCTATTTTTGTAGTGTTAATAGGAGGTATATATATACACATACATACATACGAACATATGCATATATACACATAAATATACATCCACATATATACACATATACCCACATACTTAGAGTGAATGGTACAATACTGGGCACATACTAAGCATCATATAAATATATGCTGCTATTGTTAGGCAGAGAAGTTTTCCTTGCAGCTGGGAGACTGGAGCAAGAATGGAAGAGGTTGGATGAGGAGAGCATTTGCTATGGGTCACAGGTGTTCTATAAAGGCATTGTATGTACAAAGGAACCATTTGTGTAAAGGGAGCAGGGCAGGATTTTCCTGCTTGAGGGTTTCTGAATTGTTAAAGACAATTAGATGGGACCAAGGAGGCAACTCATGGTTGTAGCTGGACACCGGGGCTGGGGGAACATCCCCAGGCTGGCAGTGTGGGGCACTCAGCATGGTGTGGCCAGCCACTGTGGCTTAGGATGGGGAGGCAGGCCAAAGCCAACTGGAAAGCCGTCCCTGGCCCAGCTTCAGGCACTCCCTCAGCATGAGCCAGGCCAGTCATGTCCCTTTAGGGACCCCAGGCAACCAGGTCTGTCAAGCAATGATTGTACCTAAAGGCGTGACTCCCAGCGGCAGCCACCAGCTGCTCCTAGTAACCCCAAGGGACGATGGGGCCTCAGCTGGGCAGAGCAGCTGAGCTTTGGGGCATAGAGCAGAGGCTGGCACTGGCAGGGCACTGGGCATTCTCCTCCCAGAAGGGAGCGTTCTTACACATTTTAAGTCCTTCTCACCCACCTCACAGAGCAAAGTCCAGCTGGAATTTTTCCAGAGAGGCTGATTGTATCCTGCTCCCAAGCTGAGAATGGAGAAGGAAGAACTCAACACAGGGGAAGAAGGAGGGCAGGGAAGAATAGGAGCTGGGGAGAGGGAGCAGAGAAGACGCTGATCTGGGAGTTGGGAGATGAGAGTTCCAACCCTGTTCCTGCCTCTAACTGGCTGTGTGACTTTGGGCAAATCCTTTCTTCTCTCTGAGCCTTAGTTTCTTCATCTGCACAGAGAGATTATTTTCTAGCCATACCCTTGAGGCTCCAGGAAGCTGAGTATGTTCCTCCAGGGATACAGGGGAAGCTTGAGAAAGACAAGGAAAGAAGAGGGGAAGGTGGCCCAGTCCTGGTCCTGTCTTAAACTGCTGCTTTCTGTACCAGCTCTCTTCACTCCTCCCGAAGCCAGGCTTCTGCCACCATGCCCAGAATATAACTGGTGCATACTAGGCTGGCAGCTTTAAGACATCCAGAACATCAGGACTAGAAGGAATTGGAGCCATCTAGTCCAGGTTTCCAAGTCTGGCTGCACATCAGAATCATCTGGAGAAGTGGAAAGAGGTGGGGTGCTGGGGAATCTGTATTTTTACCAAGCTCTCCAGGTGGTTTTTAAGTAGCCATTGCAACAGGCTAAGAAGCAATGTTTGAGACCCATCCCAGTCCACTCCCTTATGTTATAAATGAAGACATTTAGCCCAGCGAGAGGAGAGGCTGGTCCAGGGTCAGTTGGAGGTTAGCATTAGACCTAACGCTGCTAGGACCCCTGACTCAGGACTATAACTGAGTGCCTCCTGTATGCCCAGTCTTGTACCAGGCACAGGGGACTCTGTGGCTGACCAAGTCTGCCCATCCCCTGCCTTGTGGGGCTCCCCTCATTCCCAGGACAGTGCCTTTCCCCTCAACTAGTCTGCCCCTCTCTGTGCTGTCCTCAGCCCCACTGAAAGCAGCTCCTCCTAGCTGGGAGAAGGGGACACCCTCCATACATCAGATGGGTTTGATGGTCAAAGGAGCTGCATTCCCAGCACTGCCTCTGTGGACACAGCCTTTCGCTGGGGGATGCAGGTCTAAGGAGGGGCAGGTTTTGAGGGGAGAAGAAGGAAGTACCGTGAGGTGACCCCATGGTAGGCCCATCTCCCAGCAACTTCTGCCTGGCCTGCCTCCTCGTCAGGTGTGAATGAGGTCGATTACTGTCGGTACCCAGCCCGGGAGACACAGCTGCAGTGGCTGCACCACTACCTGCAGGCACAAAAGGGGATGCCTGTGACCCCCGGGGAGGTGGAGAAGCTCTACGTGCAAGTCAACAAGTTTGCCCTGGTGAGTGCTTGTGACTGGGAGTGGGCAGGGGAAGAAGGAGCCTGGCAGAGAGGCCCGTGACCCACCCCCAGCCTCCTACCCTCCTGCAGCCTTGTTGTGGAGGAGAAGGCAGAGTCCAAGGGCAGGCATGAGGTCCTGGGATACCCATCCTGCAGCTCCTGAGCCCCATACTAGAGGTGAGATCTGGGAAGTCATTGTAGGTATCCCCTTATTATGAAGAAGCCCTAATCCCTGCTCCCCCACCTTCCCCACCTCATCAAGCCTAGGTTCTCTCCTTCCTAGAGAAATACTTCCAAGGAAGATTCTGCTGCCTTTTCCAGCTTCCAGTTTTAGCAATTCTCTCATTTGGACAAGTAGCTCTTTCTACTGTCTAGCCTTGGTCTTTTGTGTTACAGTTAAATTTATCTCTTCTGTTTTTTTGTTTTTCCCTTCACCTTCAGGGTAGATAGGGAATGTCAGGCTCTGATCCTCCCTGTTAACTGCCTCCACTGACTCAGAATTCTCTGTAAGGCTTTCCCATCAGGTCCTTCCTGCTCTAATTGCTGGGCTGTCAGTTCTAGATTGTGAGTGCTGCTTGACCAAGATACGTGATTCACACCAGGTCTCTACTGGTGTGTGCCCAGGGGATTGCTAACTAGTCTTATTAATGTCAGCCATGCATAACCAAGAAGACAAGTCAGCTGCCCTGAAATACCATACTACCTAATAGAGCTAAATAAAATCTTTACTTATTTGTGATGGGATTGCCTATTCTATTTTCCTTGTTGGCACAAAACCAATTCTACATCAGGTACTTCTTTTTAAGTGTTCCTCCCATGCCAATCCTTTTGCTAAATTGTTTAGTAATCAATCATACTTGCTAATTGAACTATTCCTCTTTTAAGTCATGAGAAGAAAAGAAAGTAGAGGGCGGTACTTTTTAACCAGCCCCCTGAGTCACCAGTACTTTGGGGTGGGGTAGGGTGGGAGAGCCACAAGGGTGGGGTACCGTTGCTTGGGAAAGTAATAAGAGTCACTACTGTTTGTTCAGAGGCAACAGACAGCCACATCTTTCCAGTTTCTTGAGCCTGGGGTGACCTGGGACCCTGTGGGCACCTCTGGCTACAGGGAAAGCAGAGTTTAATGCTCAGTCAATGCCTAGACTTGGGTCTTGTTCCCAGGTCTAGACCCATTCCCCAGCCCTGACCCTGGGTGGGGCAAGGGTGGAGATGGTCAGTTTATGGGGTCTGCCAGCAGACCAGACCCCTGGTGATTTGGCGAAGTTAGTGGCCAGGGCACTGGTGCCCATCTCTCTCATCGCCCCCCTACTCTCCTGAGGAGTACTATCCCCTCCACTAAGCACCCAATCTGAGCTCTTCCTGGACACCTTGGCCTCAAAGACTCAGGGAGTCCCTGAGTTCTCCCTGGGTAGGGAAGAGGCCAGTGGTGGAGTGTGCATCTGGCTTAGGCTGGGGGAACAAGCTGAAAGCCCTAGAAGCATGCTAGTCAAGGGTTAAGGGTTTCCATTAGGACTATATTTGATAACTTTAGCTGGAGGATTTTTTTAATGACTCTTTAATTAAAAGAAACTTAGTCACAGTAAGGTGAGTATTAAAGTCTTGTCTTCATCTTAACAAGACAGACTTCTGCTATGTCCCGTACGCCACCACCACGCCCCGGGAGGGAGACACCTAGGACCTGGGCAGAACTGGCTCTGCTTGCCTTTGGGTGCATTCCTCCAGTGGGAGTGGAGACCCCAAAAGCTGAGGAACTTGGCCTCAAGAATTCCTCCACCTGTGCAGAGGAGAGCTCACCAGCACAGGCCACTGGCAGGTGCCCAGCTCTTTGTCCCCCGCAGTGATGGTCTCTAGCTACATAGGGTCCGCGACAGGCTTAGGGAGATTGCCGCGCTGACCCTCTGGTCTGTTTGCAGGCATCTCACTTCTTCTGGGCACTGTGGGCCCTCATCCAGAACCAGTACTCCACCATTGACTTTGATTTCCTCAGGTGAGTGCAGGGGACCAGGGCGCGGGGAGCGAGGGCAGGATTTAGGGACAAATAGAATGCTGAGTCCATTTGTTCCCCTTCCAGCCCACCTATTTCCTGTGGGGTCACGGCTCCAGGGGAGACCTGGGGAAGTATAGGAGCCAAGAGCTCAAGAAAGAAGCTCTGACCCCCTCTCCCCTCCTGCCTCGTAGAATCTCCCACTATGCCCTTCTGCATCCTTCTCCCAGCTCCACTGCCCTTGGTGGGGAATAGCCTGATGGTGAATGGAATTAGAGGAAGTAAGTGTGAATGATCATGAGGCCATCTGTCATTGTACAGCAGTGGGGACAGTTCCAGAGAGGGAAAGTGACTTGCTGGGTCAATCTGGTGGTTTAGTGGTTGCTATGTTGCCTCCCTGCACAGGGTTTCAGACCCAGCTACTCCTTTAGAGGCCCCTAGTGATAGACTTGGGATGATTCAGGGACTGCGCTTGAATGTTGACAACTTGGGGCGGGTGGGGGGGGGGGCTGTCATGCAAGGTACATGTGTCTCCAAGGGCCAAGAATCATTTCTTCCTTCAGCTGGTCCAGCCCCTTGCCTTCTCCTCCTCACCCACCCGCAACTGAAAGGGAATCACTGCCCCTGGCTCCAAAATTTTCATAATCAAGTCTCTGAGGACTGTGTAAAGGACATGTTGGCTCTTGCAGGGACACTGGGAATAAATGGCCTGCTAGTTCCCAAAGTTCTAAAAAAAAACTCTGAGCTGCTACCTGTCTGAAATCAGCCTGGACTGGGGTTGGCAAACCAGACCTGCCCAGGCCTACCTCGGCCCAGAGAAGCTTTCATGATGCGAGCATCCCGGCTGGGCCCACCTGGCTTCCCTTCTGACACCCAGCTTCCTTCTGGCAGGTACGCAGTGATCCGATTCAATCAGTACTTCAAGGTGAAGCCTCAAGTGTCGGCCTTGGAAATGCCAAAGTGACCAGCTCTCCCCCATCCTTTCCCTACCCATATGCCGGCCGGCCAGCTGTCCAGGGCTCAATCCTACTCTGGGGCCCCGTACCCTTGGACAAGGTGGGAGAGGGGCAGGTGGGTGTCTGGGAGAAGGCCCTGCCGCCAGCCTCCAGTCAATGCCACTGTAGATCTCGTTCTGCCGTTTGGAGGGGCTGATAGGACCTGACTTTTGGGGGTCCCCTTCACCTCCTCAGGCTTGGGGAGAAGTGCCTGCAGACAGCCAGGGGCCACCAGCACCAGGGACCAGACCACAACCACCCCCTGGGAAGCACAGTATTCCCAGCGCCAGACTGTGCTGGAATCTGGGCTGCCTTAGATGTGTCTTTGACCCTTCCTGGCTTGGGGAAGGGGGAAAGTTGGGCGAGCTCCTTTCTACCTCCAGTGCCCTGAGCCTCCAGCCCATCTCCCCCTGCGTGGGAGGTGCTGAGCCCCTAACCAGCATTGTGCCGACTCTGACAGATGGATGTACATGACATGAGGGATGTGGGGGGGTTCTAGATCTGGGCATGAAGGCTCCCCCAGCAGCCACCTCACCTGAGACCCCCTTCTCCAAGCCAACTCCAATCAAATGACCCCTTGCCAAACCTCAGCCTGAGGAACCATGCTCCCTCCAGGGCCCTTTCTGCTCCTATGCTTGTGTCTGCCCCTTTCCAGCCTGCTGGGAGGGAAGGAGGCTGAAGGTCCTCGGCTTCTGGGGCCCAGCCCTGTTCAGTGCTGCCGCTTGGCTGAAGCCAGGGCTGGAGTGGCCAGAACAGGAGCCAGCAGCCTTCCTGCCTTGTCTTCCCTACCCCAGACCCAGGCCCTCACTTCCACCAGTCTGTCTCTCCATCTCCAACTGCTGTCCTGAAGCTGATGCAGGGTTTTCCCACCCGGGAATGAAGGGTGGGAGTCAGGGGCCAGGGGCCAGGGGCCGGCCTGCAGAGCCCGACTGGGATCCAGAAGGTGCTGAGCTCGTTGCCCCTGCCACTCAACGACCTCCACCTCCTTTCTGCCCTCACAGCTTCTTGGGGTAGGCCCTCCTGGCTCTGGCCCATAAAATGATTCATTTGTAAATTATCATTGTTTTCTGCATTAAAATGGCCATTTCTGGAACTGCTCTGGGTGCGGATCTAGAGGTTGTGATTGGCGTGCCTGCAATGGGGGTCTGATGCCTTCGTAGACAAGGAGAACCCAGGTGGGCTCCTGCCCTTCTTCTCTGGCGTCCCCTCGGGTTTCGCTCTATGCTGACGCTGAGGGAGCAGCCTGCATCCTTACCACCTGGCCACCTAAGGCACCCAGCTCAGAAGGCTCCAGGGCTCCTAGATCCGGGTAGACCTGGGCAGGCCTGGTGGTTTCAAAGCTCCTCTGCCTTTGACCATCTTGCTAGAATAAGTTGAGCCCAGCAGAGTGCTGCTTAGACTAGGCTGTGGCTAACAAGGAGAACTCCGGCCTACCGAGCCGAAGCCCTGAAATCCTGAACAAGTGTCCTCAGGACTTCTTTCTTCCTTGGTCATCTCTGGCTCTCAGCTGCTGGGGGTGGGCGGAAAGAGGCAGCTGCTTTGCCTGACAACAGGCAAGGGTGGTTTCTGAAATCAATCCATCACTGTCTCAGGCCCGCAGAAACTCAGGTGAGAAGGGGTGCCCCTCCCAGCTGCCCCGGTGCCCCAGGAGGTCTGGAACATGCCCAGCACCCTGAGGGGCAGCAGAGGCGACAGCAGCAGCTGCCTGCCAGGTGGAATGTGGCTGTTTGCTTTCGGCCTGCAGAAGTACCAGGGCGCCATGGTAACTAGAGTTGGCACTGGCAGCAGGGGCCTTCTTAAAGGTCACTGTGACCCAGCGGATAGCAGTACCAAGCCTGGGAGTGCTATGGGGGAGGGCATCCTACATGCCCAGGCATAGGGACAGTGCCAGACCTGGACAGGTAGGGACCACCTAGGGCATCCATGGGGCCTTCCTGTGGATGAATTAGCAGTGCCTACCCTCCTTGTTCCTCTCAGACCCACCTCTGGACCTGGGAAGCAGAAATAAGCACTGTGAAGGCAGCTTTATTTCCAGTCTCCTGAGGCCTCATTGCAGTGGTGAGCAGGGAATGGCTGGGGCAGCCATCCCCCTCCCCCAGGGACTGTCCTGTGTCCCTAAGGCCCTAGCCACCTGCATCCAAGGAGTCAGCCAGCAGGCACTGCCCCACTGCCTTCTCTGAGAAAACATTCTCATTCCCCCAAACCTCCAGGACAATGGGCAGGCAGGCGTAGGGTGCAGAGATGGCCTTGGAGTGCCTACCTCTTCTCTCATTGCCACCCCAGACTAACAAGCAGCCCAGCCCTCCCTGCTCAGCACCAGGCCTCGGAGGCTCCGGTGTCAGCTGGGGCTCTGGTCCTCAAGCACCCAGGACGGGAGGACTCCTGGGCAGAGACCTATCTTCCCCTAGGCTCTGGCCCTCAGCCCCTGCTGCTCACATTCAGCAGGAGAGGTGGGGAAGAGGGCAGAGGGCATGCTTGGGCCCCCCCTTCCAGGGCACTCTGTTCCTGGCTGTGGCAACACACCTGATGTCCTGCCTCGTGGGGCACGGGGTGGGGCCCCAAGGCACCAGCCACGAGTTCCTGCGGGGAGCTCTTCCCATCCTAAGGGGATGCTGGGGTGTGCTGTCTGTCTCAGCAGTTGGAATGAGGGCAGGACGAGGATCCTGGGAGTGGGAGGTGGCAGGTTTATTGGCCTTGGCCGCCCTGAGGCTACTAGGATGTGGGCAAGAGGAACCCAGGGCTGGCAGGTGTGGGAAGGTGAGCCTGCCCGGGAGAGTCCTGAGGACACTGCTGGGATTTAGGTTGGACCAGTGGGGGTGGGGTAGGGTACACAATGGACAGCAGGACTCAAGATGAGCAATTCTCCAATGCGACCACTAGAGGGGAGGCACACAGCCAGCCACACTCCTCTCTCCCCAATCTCTTTTCCACAAGGGCTGGAGATTGGGCTCAGCTGCTTGTCCCCTGTCCAAGACTGGCCCAGGTACACAAGTGGGCAGGACAAAAGAGGAGATCCAAACCAGGCAGCCAAAGGCCAGCAGCCAGGACGCTTACCGTAAGAATGCCAGAACCCCAATTCTTGGCATGTCTTCGCTCCCACCCTCTCTCAAGTCGGTGGCCCTGGACTCAACCACACCTACCTATTCTCACCACCACCCTCTCCAATTTAGAAATCCCTTTTCCAACACTCAAGAGTCTCTGCTTGAATGCTTCCAGTGTTGGGAAGTTCACTACAATTTGAACGGCTTTGTTGAAAAGTTGCTCTGTTAGGTAAAAATATTGGTCCTTGAGACTTTCGTTAAGAATCTAGGTTCTACCTCATGAGCTATATAGAATGTACACTTCTGGCCACCTGCAGCTTTGAAGAAAACAATCTGTCCCTTGGGCCCTGCCCTAATCTCCTCTCTTCTGGACTAAACTGCCTGGTCCTCTTGATCATTTCTCTAAGGACACATCCACCAGGCTCCCTCCAGTCCTCTCTGTGCTGGGTCCCTCCAATTTGACAATGGCCTCTCCCAGTGAGGGCTAGGATGCACCCACGACCAGTCCCGTGTTGTGTACGTTGGCCCATCACCTCCCTCATTCTGGACATAAACCTCTATCAATTCAGCCCAAGACAGCTGTATCATTCCTGACAGCAACCCCAACTATTTCTCAAGAATTGCCATTCGGCTTTGTCACCGTCACTCCTTACTAGGGGAATTAATTTTTTTAACCAAAGAGTTGGTCTTTTTATTGATCCTCATTCATATGCATTTTAAGTTTCAGACTATCATTCAGCCCTTTCAGATCTATTGGACTCTTTATTTCTCCTTGTGTAATAAGTGGGTCTTGGAAATCCTCATTCAAAGTGTAAGGTCACAGATAAGAGCCCTGAGCACATTAGAGACCCTGCTTCATTAGTAAGCATGGGGGTGAGGGAGGATTGCATAAATGGGCTTCAGCAATGTCCATGTGTGCCTGTTTGGGGGTGAGGGCTGCAGCTAGATTCTCTCCCTTCTACGAACGAGGGTAAGAACCACGGATGAGGCTTAACCCCTGTTCTCAGAGAGGATACTGAGGCCCAAAGGGAAGACCTGACTCCCACATGCAGCCAGGCAGCTAATTCAGCTGAGAACTCAATTTTCCTGACTCCTATTACGGTGCTCTTACCACTACCTTCTTTCTTACGACCTGAGTGGGCGCTGGTGGCAAGGTCTGGCTCACCACCTCAGGGCAGGGCAGTGTCTTGGGGGTCTGTGGGTGGAGTCAGTGCACAGCTTTGGCGGGTGCCTCCCTTGCCTAAGCAGGCTCCTCCCAGGCCCCATGCCTGAAGCTTCTGCAAGCTGTCACCAGAGGGCAGTGGTGCCTGCGTTGGCGGCACATTTAGGCATTCTGGGCTCAGGCCAGCCCTCCTCCGGGCCAGATTCTGAAATGGTCTGCCTTTATTATGCCAACAGAAAACAAACAAACAAAAAAATCCCAGGGAGTGTAAGCAGGAGAAATGTGCTGGTTAAGTTACTCATTATCTTATTATTAACAAAATAAAGCACTATCTATTGTTTACAGTCATAAAAAAGAAACAGCCTGGAGAGAAGTGGGGGCTGGGGACAGGGAGGGAAGTGGAAAAGAAGAGTCTGGGGATGGGGGTGACAGAGACACAGACTCCACATCTACCTCTGTGGGATTTAAGGTTCCCTTCCCACCCTGACCCCAGGGTCGTTCTGGATCTTAGGAGTCAGGCTCCAAAGAGATTTGATTTTCTTAGGGAAATAACTTGTGAAACTGATCAGGAGCTGAGACACATTCCCTAGTGTGGAGTGGGAAGAAGGGAAGGAGAGAGGGGAGAGGGGAGGGCAGGGGCAAGGCCAGCGGGGAGAAGACAAAGGAAACAGCCTGAGTCTTCTCCTCACCAACCCCTTCCAAGAATGGGGTACTCCTCACCCCATCCCAGTTCATGAGGGAGGAATAGAGAACAGCTGCCTCGGGGAGCCCAGCCCTCTGCCGTGGACTGGGGGGGGGGACGACGATGGGGTGCCATCAATCTTCCAGCCCTCACTCCTGGGACAGGTTCAGGGGCTGGGGCACCAGGACAAAGCCCCATGGACGCTGAGGCACATTCCCATGCTGCTCAGAGCTAAAAATGGCTCCGTGGGAACCGACGGGCAGAGTCCAAGAGGGAGCAAAGAGGCGGGCAGGAGGAGGTCAGGCTGATGGGCCCAGGGACCCACAGAGACCCAGGAAGTCCAGAGGATGTCAGAGGGGCAGGGACAGACACCCAGAAAGGGAGAGAGGGACAAAGAAGGCCCTGCACAGAGACAAGGACAGAGAGAAATGCAAACAAGGACACAAAGAACCTGAGACGCCCAGGACTGACAAAGAGGTAGCAATTTGGGGACACAGAGAAGCACAGGCAGAGGCCCCCGGAGAAGCAAGAGAGGCATTGAGAGACACACCCATGGGAAGTCAGCAACATGCCTGGCACATAGTGGGCACTCAATAAATATTTTGTGCAATGAACGAAAACGAACAGATGAAAACACTCACACACACACCATGCGTACAAACACAGCAGCAGCCAGAGGCACAATGGGCTTGGCAGAAGATAAAGACAGAGAGGGACAGTTTGACCCTTTTGCACAAAGTACAAAATGATCCCGGTGATGGAGGAGTGGTCTCAGGGGATGTGGGCAGGGCTGTTGATCCCACAGTGTGGCTGGTCCAGCCAGAATAAGAAGGGAGACAAAGCGTGTGGCCCCAGGGGGACAGGTCTGTAAGTTCGCGACCCCCAGGCAGACAGACCTGCAGGGGGGGATGGACATCCAGTGTCCCCTGGCCCTGGGCCCCAAGGACAAGGAGCTCAGCCAGCTCAGCCCATTACCACCACACAGGCCCTGCCCACCTAGGCTAGCAGCCCTGCAGGTGTGCCCATAGGTGTGGTGGGGAGAGGGCATCGCCCCTCGTGAATGTATCTACAGCTGCACAGGTGTGCCCACCTCCCGGGCACACCTGAGTCCAAGTACCAACACAGTCCCGGTCAGCTGGCTGTGCCCGTCAAGGGAGGAGGGGCCGGGACCATCCAGCTGGGCTCAGTCTGTGAGCACCACCAACTCCCCGTCACTCTTCTCTTCACCCTCCGAGTCCTCGTCCTCACTGTACCGGTACATCTCGCCGTCAGCCATGGAGTGCCTGTCCTCCGTGCCCTCGCCCTCCTCCCTGAGGCTGCAGGTATTGATGATGACGGGCATGTTGGGGTCCAGGCTCTGGGGCACATAGTGCTCGACCAAGGGCTGGGCCAGGGGCACGCCTGCCGCCCGTGGGTACAGGACGTCTGGGGAGCTCAGCTGCGCCTGGCCGGCCTGTGGGCTGCGGGGCGAGGAGGAGGCACGGTCACAGACCCACCCTCACCTCCACCACAAACTCAGCTCCCCTCCCGACCCCCCAGAGCACACACTCCCACCCCCATACCTGGGCTCCGTGACTCATAACCCCTTACCCCTGGGTCAGCTTTCTCATGGCCAAACCCACCTACAGCTACAGACACATACAACACACACACACGGAGTCCCAGGACCAAATACTGAACAGAATAATCCAGATTATTGTGGACTGTTCCAAGACAATATTCTTGGAAGATGGTGTGTCAATTCAATTTGGGGAAATTTTATCCTAGGGTATAAAACTCCCAGGGGAGTTCCTGTTTCAAGTCAAGAATCCTTCTGTCTGATGAATGTTTTAAATTTTAGTATTCCTGAATTTTTGAGCTCGTCAGAAATGAGATCCACAGGCACGTTTCTCCAGGTACCTGCGGCCAGTCCACAGCGCTCATAGTCATGTGCCTGTATCTTCACCCACAAAGCAGGCACAGTCACCCCTGGAGTCACATGCACTGCTGACTCGCATGAATTCCACGTGTGTGCGCGCGCATGCACAGTAGCCTGGGAGTTGTGCACAAAAGGCCAACCACACACTCAACGTCTAGCCACTCATGTGAACTACACACACACACACATACACACATCTCTCAGCTGCCTGGGGAGGGTCCGCTCACGGGATCACGTAGCTCTGGCGGGCATCCTGGCGCCGAGTCCTCATCAGGGCCTTGTACTCGCCCACCCGAAGCCGCTTGCCCTCCACGATGCAGGTGCGCTTGGGCCGCGGCTTGTACTTGTAGTCAGGGTACTTCTCCAGGTGCTGCCGGCTCAGCCTCGCCTGCTCCTCGTAGTAGGGCTGCTTCTCCTGGTTGCTCATGGCCTTCCAACGGGAGCCTGGCAGCGCCCAGGGCAGGCAGTCAGGGACGGGCACTGCCAACCACCCCCAGCCCTCTGCGAACCCTGGAGTCCCCTAGACTTTTGGTCGCCAGGTGTGTCAATAAGGCAATTATGTGCAAGCACCTAGCAAGGGCCTGGCCCATCGTAGGCACTCCTCGGGAGGGAGAGCAAATGAATGAACAAAGTTGGCGTGCATGTGGTATACAATCGCCAGCTGAAGATTCAGGGCCCACCCACATCGCAGACAACCCAGCAGCTTCCAGGAGGCCTCTGGTCTGCCTGGTTTGCATAAACAAAAAAGCAGCTGCCCCAGGCTCCTTTCTCTGCTCAGGACAAAATACCTGGTCTCCCTGGAGAAGAGACCTGCATTGACCCTAGAGGAACTTCAGTATTGAAAACAACTGCCCTCTTCTAGGCCCACCTGCCCTGCCCCACATCCCTCCTTGGAGGCCTCCAATCAGGCTGCGGAATTTTTAAAACCTTTCTACTGATAGGCCAAGAACACCAGCCCCTCTTGCTTCCTGCCAGAGCCAGCTCCAAGATCTGGGCAAAGAACGGAAGGGTTTGGGAGTGACCAAGGTGGGGGGGGTGGCAGGAGGGCTAAAAGTCTATGTTCACACACACCTCTGGGGTCTTGGGTGCAGGTGCTACCGGAAGAGCCCTACGATGGTACGAGCCCCAGCTGTCCCCACATGCCCCGATTCCCACACCCCCATCAGACTGCACCGGAGTTCGACATGGGGTGTGGATTATCAGCCAGCTGGCCCGGCCGTGCTGGGCTGTCGTCCCGGGGCCCCTGCCCGTGGGCCCTCACCGAGGATCTTGCTGATGCTGGAGTTGTGCATGTCTGGGAAGGCCTGGAGGATCTTCCGCCGCTCGTCCTTGGCCCACACCATGAAGGCGTTCATGGGCCTCTTGATGTGGCTGCTATTCCTGGACTCGGGGAAGTGGCGGGAGCCTGGGGGCAGGAGCAGAGTCAGCTGGGCAGCCTGTCTGAAGGGAGGAGAAGCCACCCGTGCGGGAGAAAGGCGCGGCCCCCACCCGACCACTAGAGGGCGGGGAGGGGCTCTGTGGCCACGGGCCCCAGGCAGGTGCAGAGAGAGGGCACAGAAAAGCCCGACGCTAACAGGGACCCAGAGACAGACAAGGGACAGACCCACAAGGAACCTGGAGGTACAGAAAGCGCAGGGGCTCAGCAGTCACAAGACTAGGAAAGCAGATCCGGACACGGGGCCAAGAAGGACACAGCGCAACACTAGAGAGGTTCCGCAGACAAAAGGAAGTGCCCCACCCTGGCCCTGGAGAAGCGGAGGCGGAGGCGGGCCCCGCACCCTCACCATCCATGTCGCAGCTCAGCATGGCTTCTTCTAGCGGGTGCACACAGCTCTCCTCCAGCCGCTCCTTGGCTGGGGATGAGTCCAGGCTGATGAGGTCCTGGGTTGACAAGGACAGCCTGGACATCCATGTCTTCTGCACCCTGCCCTTCCCCTGTCCCTCCCTTTGGTGGCCTCATACTCTGTCTCTCCCACCCTGGCCACCATCTTCCCCCGGCTCCCAGGGGGTGCTGGAACCCATACCTTACGGAAGGGGGTGTTGGGGGAGCTTTCCAAGGACCCGCTGTGGCTGTGCAGCAGCTGCCGAGCATCCTGGATAGCTTTGGTGACAGCGTCCCCTTCACCGAGGAATCCTATGAGACGGGGAGAGGAAGAGAAGGAAGAGGGAGTTGAGGGGGTCCACTCAGTTGGAGCCCACACTTGACCCTGCTGCACCCTTCATCAGCCTCTGTAGCTATGCTAAGATTAGCATCCCTCTTGCCCCACTGCCCCAGGCTGCCGCATTGCACGTCCCCAAGGAGCACCATTTACATGGGCTGTGGTGCCGAGCTAAGAGCCTAGAAGTATGTACAGCACCCCCAGGAGCAACTCAGTGGCCTGAACCCCCGATACCCAGATAGATATTGGGATGGGGTGGGGTGGAAGAGCAGTGAGGAATGAAACAGTGAATGCTGGAACTAAAAGAGCAAATGTACCCCCTTGTTATAACCCAGAGAGGGGAAGGGGCCTGCCCAAAGTCATATCAGCCTCCTTGGCTCTCCCCTGGGAACAGCGCTGATGGAAAAGATGTCGGCAGCAGAAAGCTTACCCAGAGGCAGGCTGGGGGGGCTAGCCTGCAGGTCCCGAGTGGGAGCCCCATGGCTGGGGGGGCGGGGTCCGCAGTTACTCATCTTCAGGCTGGGGGAGCTGGAGCTGTTGGGCAGCTCGGCGGCCTTGGGCTTGGCTGTGAGGTTCAGGGGCTGGGAGGCCTCCTGAAGAAGACCCAGAAGGCCAGAGTGAGAGATACCACAGGAGATTCCCCAGGAGAGAAATATGGTGAGAGAGAGAAAGACAGAGAGATAAGGAGAGAGGTGAACAGAAAAAGAAGCGAGAAAGAAGGAGCAGGTGAACAAGGACAAAGAAGGCCAGCAGTCCCCCATTCTGCCCCACCCCACCATTCCCCGGGAGGGCAGCCAGCCAACATATGCCAGGAGGGAGCTACAGGCCAGTTGGGCAGGGGACAGTACCTGCAGGGGATGGTGGGTGGCCACGGCCCCAGGCCTCTTCACCACTGGGACTGGGGGGCTGTGCAGCAGCTGCAGCGGATACTCCACTATGGAAAAGGCGGCAAGGGGAAAAGTCCTGGATGAGCACAGAACAGCAGACACCCTGCTTGACGAGGTCCCGGCAGCACAAGATGGCAGAGGCTCGGGGCTGGCCCAGATATGCGCCAACCACTGCCCTCCCCAGCCCCAAAGCACTGCTGGGGACCTCCCATCACCTCATCTCCCACTGGCATCTTCACCCTGTTCCTGTCCTTTCCAACCCACTCTAAAGAGTTTGCCAGACACTGGAGTCCCAACCCAATGGTGAGATGAGACAAGAGCACAGCATCTATTCATTCAATCGATATTTATATTTTGTACCTACTATGTGCAGGGCACAAGAACAGCTGCCTATTACGTAGCACGTCATGTGTACATTATCATTATTTCACAGTAATAACTGTCAAAACACGTGTTGGTTTCCTAAAAGAACAACCGTATTATGGGAGGCAAAGTATGTACCCCCAAAAAACATGTCCTCAATCTTTTTTTTTTTTTTTTTTTACCGGGAGGTCCTGGGGATCGAATCCGGGTCCCTCCATATGGGAGACGGACGCCCAACCAGTTGAGCTACATCCAACCCATGTCCTCAATCTTAACCCATGCCTGTGGGTGTGGATCCATTGTAAGCAGGACCTTTTCAGTTAGGGTGGTGTGGCCTGCTGAATCCGATGGGTCTCAATGCCATTATTGGAGGCCTTATAGAGAAGCCCACAAGGAAAAGCCTCCAGGAGGGAGTAGAAGCTCCCGGAAGAGAAAGAAGCTGCCATGTGCGTGGCCATAGGACAGAAGAACCAAGAACCAAGGATTGCTGGCAGCCGGCTCCAGAATGCCACAGTCTTTGGGGAGAAAGCATTGGCTTGCTGGTGCTTCAATGTTGGACTTCTCCTGCCCTCAAAACCATGAACCAATAAAACTCTGTTAAGCCAACCAATCCATTTTGTGGTATCTGTGATCACAGCAGGAAAATTAAGACATCTGTGAAGCACCCTTATCCCCATTTTACAGATACCGAAACTGTGACCTGGAGGGAAGCGGCTGTGGCTCAATCAGTGGGGCTCCCGTTTACCATATGGGGGGCCCCAGGTTCGGTTCCCGGGGCCTCCTGGTGAAGGCAAAGCCCGCCCGCACGGCGTGGTTAGCTGACCCAGCGAGCGCAAGCAGCAAGGGGGGGATAAATGAATAAATAAATAAAATCTTTTAAAAAAAAAAAAAAAAAAAGAAACTGTGACCTGGAGACGTTAAATGGGTTGCCCATGTGGTTATAAATAGCAGCATTGGGATAATTAATAAATACCCAGGTCCCTTAGACTCCGCAGCCCATCCTTTTCCCTCTCAATGAGAGATTGTCTCTTCTATCTACCCTGCCTCACTCACTCTCAGCCAAGGAGCTAACAGTTCAGGTGGAGAAATAAGCCATGTGTACAAACTACCGACCACATGGCAGGTGATGATCTGGGACACAGAGTTAGTATGCCACAGAACGTGTTCCAGTTGGACTAACCAGAGCAGGCTTCCTGGAAAGCTGAGATGTGAACTTGTGCCTGCAGGATGGGCAGGATGGGCAGGATTCAGGCAGGTGGAGATGGAGCAGTGATTGGGTGAGTGACATGTGGAAAATAAGACTGATCACATGGGCAAATTCAGATCAGAGGCCCTCAAATGCCAAGCTCGGGAAATGCAGGGCTCTAAGCAATGTGACACCATCAAAGGCTTGCGAACTGGGGAGGGACATTATTCAATCTTAGCTTTAGGAAAAGGAATCTGGCAGCCTAAAGGCCCCCTGCTTGCTAGGATTCTGGAGCAAAGCATGCAAGAGGCCAGGCCTTTTTTCCTGCCTCACGGTCTCCAGAAAGCATCCTGTGGTCCTCTCTCCCTGATCAGGCCTCTACCCTCCTGGCCTCCACAGCTCTGCTTCAGATTCATCAGGAGTTGCAAATGTTTTGTGCCACTGCCCAGCCCTGTACCATCAGCCTGCCCCTTTGCCCAGGACCCTCCAGCTAAGCAGAAACTTTCTTCACTGACTTCTCAGTCCTTTGTGTTTCCCCTTCACCCCTCCCTAATGAGCCTGGCTCAGAACCAGCCAGGAGCCACAAGTCAGTGGTGCTGACCAGACCTGGGTGGGGACCTGCAGGAACTTAGCAGTGGACTTCCTGCTTCTTCTCTTTCCTATTGTAGAACAGGGAAGATGGACCAGGGGGAGTGACATTAAAACTGGTCACACTCTTGGGGCAATGACGGGCAGCATCTCTGCACTGTCCCCATGACCCTTCAAAAGGAATCACCAGGTCCTCATAACTCAGTCTGTCTCGATGCCTGTTGCCAATGCCCTCGGTCAGGCTGTCACCCCTATCACAAAATTACTCAAAATCCCCTACTCAGTCCTGCCTCCAGTCAGGTCGCCCCTCAAGGTGAGGTCAAATCGGATCACCCCACAGCCAAAGCAACACCCTCTCGACTCAATCGTTCAAACATGCCCCACATCATATAGAACAAAATTCCAAACTCCAAACTCCAGCCCTATGTGCCCTCCCAGCCATATCCCTCTACCCCAACATGGACCCCACTCAACTCTAACAGCCCTGCAGGTTCCTGTCTCAGGACCCAAGGCCCCTGCCTGGATCGCCCCTTCCCTGAGCCCTCTACCCTCAGCCTCCAACTTCATCTTCACAAGGCCCACCCACTCCCACCAAGAAGCTGTCTCAGGTTCCCGTTAGGTAGTACCTTCCTCCTTCTCCCTCCCCAGATTGAGCTCAAAGGGCATATTTTGCCATCCCCATGGCCACCCCAGCAATGACACAGTGTCTAACACATGGTTGGTGCCCCCTCTGGACTTGCAGACATTCAGTGACTTGAGGTAGAAGGCAGGAGTGACACAGTCAGGGCCAAACAAGAGTGGGAAGGTAGAGGTGATGACTGTTAGAACTGGGCAGACGTATACGTCTCAGTTAATGGACAGTTTGTGTATTAGGCCTGGAGAGGCAAGCCCTTGAATGACTGTATCATCTGATATCTGGAAAGCACTTTATGGTTTTCAAAGTGTTATGTCTTTTCATTCTCCCGGTAAAGTTCACAAAGAAGGAATTATTTTTCTACTTGGAAAGATCCAAACACTAAAGCCCAGAGAGGCCATACAGTAAATCCCTGGATAAGAATGGTGCCAGGGCTCCTTCCCTGACCTCACGACAGGCCAGTCCTGGGGGCAGAACCTTCTGTTCCCCTGTCCCTCACTCACCCGGTTTGCAGGGGATGGGCTGGATAGGCAAAGCCAGCTGGGAGTCAGGCAGAGGTTGGTGGCTCGGGGGGAAGGCTGGGATCATGACATAAGGCATGTTGACCTGCTGAAGGCAAAGAGACCCTGCATGAGTTCCTGGGGCCCCAAAGAGCTACCCAGCTGTGGTTAGCCCAGCAAATAGAGAAGAAACCCACTGATGCAAGGCAGAGGGCACGAGCGGGGGCAGTCTTCAGAAGAATCCATCTGACTGCATGGCACATCCACGGACCCTTGCTCCCTGCCCCCTAGTTCCCAGCTGGGGAGGAAAAGCCTCTAGGCCCCTCCCCTAAAACAGGGAATGAAGACTGGGGAAGAAGTGGCTAAAGCACAAATAAGAACCGCCCCCCCCTTAGGGTCATGATCCTGCTTGGGGTGACTCTAGCTTAGAAAACATCCCCTGTGCCCTTGTGCCCTCCCTGTCTCCAGCCCTCTCCAGGGTGGTGTCAAGCCCCTCCAATCCCTGCTCTTCCATCCCTCCGTCCTCCCCACTCTTTACCTGTATCTGCTGCTGAAGGAGGTTGATCTTGTGCTGCTGCTGGATTAGCTGCTGCTGCTGCTTAGCAATCTGGTTGAGGGGGAAGAGGGGGCAAAAAGGACCTGGACGTGAGCTCCCACAGAGCCTTCCCCGGCCCTGACCTCACCCTGCCTTCCACACAGGGGCAAACCAGAGGGGCCCAGGCCAGGGAGATTCCAAGGTAGGGGCAGAAAGAGAAGCGGCCAGCTGTTCTTACTGCAAAGCCCTTTGTACCCGCACCCACCCTAGGGGCTCATGAATCAGCCGAAGGCAGGAATCCTACAGCCCCTGCCCACAGCCCTCTCCCCATGGGCCCCCAGGCCTTGGTCTGCCCTGGCTAGGCCTGTCCCCAAGGTGCTCCTCTCTCCAGGTCCTGACAGGCCCCATCCCCTGCAAAGAAAGCCCAACACCAAGCTAGGCCAACCTGCTCCTGCTGCTGCCGGGCCAGCTCCATCTGCTGCTGCTGCTTCTCGAAGAGCATGGCAGCCATGTTCTTCTGCTCCGAGTGCGCCGTCAGGAGCTGGTCCCGCAGGGTGGACAGTTGGTGGATCATGACCAAAAGCTGGAGCTCCTTCTCTGCCAGGCTCTCCTGGGTCCCTGCTCCACAATGAAATAGCCACCATTGAGATTTTTCATGTTCAACTGTCCAACTGTCCATCTACCCACCTGACATTTATTGAGCAACTGCTATGTCCCAGTGTCCCAGGCCCCTGTGAGGGCTCATAGCCCAGTGTCTGGCATGTGGTTCTCAACCATTTAGTTCTTCCCTGCTTTCCAATTTAGTTGATCATCTACTGCAGGGGTTGATCCTAAATGCCAGGCAGCAGATCATGTGGAGTCCTCATGACATACCCAAGGCTGCAAGGCCCCTTGGTAAATGCCCGAATGATACCCATGGGAATTGATTCCCACCAGGCCACGCCTGCATGGAAATGGGCCAGACCTAAAGCTTGAGGACCCCGGGTGAGGGACGGTGACTCCCTAGGACCAGGCAGGAGCCAGAGGGTCACAGGCCAGCTACGAGCACACCAGAGCCCTGGGGCCTCTTTCTAAGAACTGCCCTCCTGACCCAGACTGCGCAGCCAGGCCGGGCCAAGAGAAGAAAGGGGCTTCAAATGGCTGCCCTGCCTACCCACGCAGGCCTTCACCTTTGACATCTTTGGACTCCACAGAGCTCCTTCCCAGAAACCTCTCCTTCCAGTCACTGGACAGCAGCTTCTCAATGGCCGGCATGACTGGAAGACACCAAGAGATGAGGAGTTGCTGTCTTAACACCTGCCCCCACGCCCTGCCTCCTGAGGGCAGACACCTCACCTTCTTTTAAATTCCGGTTGAAGTCCAGCTTCTCCTGGCTTCCAGAAGCAGCCTCTACGGCTTCTGGTCTCTTGGGTTCTGGGGACCCATTGCTCTCTGGAGAGCTACAGTCCTGCAAGACAACCTGAATTGTCACTGTCACCACCAAGAGAAGGGGGAGATGGCACAGGAAGGGCTGGGCATTCCAGAGATGTTCCCCGAGGGAATCTCAGATTCTCTACTCAAGCCTTGCTACTCCACCCAGTAGAGCCTGCCTTCCCCTCACCTTCTGAACCTTTCTCTGAAAAGAACAAAAGAGCGAAGACAAAAGAGCTGGGTTTCACAGTCCAGGCTCAGTGACTCAGGAGGGGCCTGAGCTCACTGAACTTCTCTGAACCTGACCTCCCTCTTCTGTAAATGGGAATACTAATACCTCTCCATCATAGGATTGTTGCTGGGATCAAGGGCGTCGATGAATGTCAATAGGGCTGGGAAGGCAGAGTCAGCTATTAATTACTCCCCTGCATACACCAGGGCCCCCACCCCAACCCTCCTTAAGAAGCCCTCCCTTCTTCCCTCATCTAAGTGCTTTCCATCCTTTCAGGCCTGGCTTGAGGCCCACCTCCTCCAGGAAGTCCTCCTGGGTCAACACCTCACACACCCACACTCCCCCAGCTGGATCCCTACTCTCGGTCCCAACACTCTCCTCATTTTCACTCATTTGGCTTGTAATTATACTCATGCTCCCTTTTTTATCTCCCCTGCATGGAATCAGCACTTTTAAGAGCCGTGAGAATCTTAGAGATCATGTATTCCAACTCCCTCATTTAAGGGTAAAAACTATACTGTCTTTAACAGCAATTTAATGCTTTCTTGGGTGATAAAGCTGGTTTCCTCAAATCATATGAAAAAGCTGGTGGACTGCTTTTAAGTCACACTTCCCATGAGTCTATCTCATCACCGCAACTAGTCCTCAGAGGCAAGCACTAGGCCACACTCATTAACAAGTGCCAGGCATGGTGGTGTTAGCACATAGTAGGTGGTCAGTGACTCAGGTGAGTGACTGCTGGAATTTGTCCACGCCCACCCTCACGGGTGACCTGGTTTCCAGCCTCACCCTGTACTTGGCATTCCCTCCCCTCTCCCCTAAACAGCTTCTTGCCCCACTGATGAACTTTTCTGCCTGCACCTGCTGCCCGGCTCGAGGTGCATGACTGCCGCAGCCTAGTGGGGAAGCCAGGTGTGGTGCATGGGTGTGAAGCTGCAGAGACAGGGGTGGGGACCCTGACTCAGGAGCCCCTGAGAAAGTGCCGGTTACCTGGGCTGGAGCTTGGGGGTCCACACCCTCCTGGGGGGCCCGGGCCGGGTCTCCAGTCTGGGGTTCAGCTGTGGCAGCCGACCCCTGGGGGGCCTCGTGGCAAGGATCCTTCTTCTCCTCTGACTTGATGGAGCAGTTCACCATGGTGCCAACGCCATCCAGGGCCAGCTGGGCAGAGGTGGGGTTCCTCATGGACATCCTGTCAGAGCGGTCACAGTGAGCTGGGGGAGGCCTAGCAGCCCAAGCTCCCGCCCCTGAGCCCCAGAGGCAGCAACTTCACGAGCCGCTCCCCCGCCCCAGCACCTCCTGACACCCCTCAAGCAGGTGCATTCACTCACACAAAACGAAAGCTTACATTCTGGAACTCACAGTGAAAAAATTCACGGAGAAAAGGCTTTTCTGTCCCTCAGTTTGTTTGTCTGTTAAAATCAAGAGGTCTAGAGAAGAAGACTGGGCCCAACCTTTGGCTCTCCCTGCCTGCTACAATGTTGGGACTAGTGAGCTGACGGGTTCCTCTAAGGAGACCAGATTACTAACTGGCTGTTTCTGAACCCAATAAGGCCAAAGATTATACATATATTTGTGTGTGTATGTATGTTTATAAATGCATATGTATTTGCAATCACCAAAAATTTTTTTTTTTTTTAAGATTTTATTTATTTATTCATTTATCCCCCCCCAGCTGCCCGCGCTCGCCGGGCCAGCCAACCACACCGCGCGGGCAGGCCCGCCCTCACCAGGAGGCCCCGGGAACCGAACCCGGGGCCCCCCATATGGCAAACGGGAGCCCCACTGATTGAGCCACAGCCGCTTCCCAACAATCACCAAAATTAAAAAATCAAAAGATATCATATAGAAATGTGGATTTCAACACCTTTTAAAGTTGACCTGTGGCAACAATTAGCTGGAATAGAGTAGCAGCTACTTTCTACTGATAGGACAGTTTACCTTATTCTCCACCACTCCCTAATGCTCCCCCCTCAAAGAAACCAAATATCAACTGCCCTATAAAAGAAATGCTTATGCTGTTTTTTTTCCCACTTATAGTATGCTTAAGATAAAAGTGAAATGGTTCCTGTATCCAGGTATTGAACAAAAGTGGGAAAAAAACAAAACAGGCTAAGAGAATGAGTGGCTTTAAGAAATATATTTTCTTAAATCTAGCTAGTGTCTCTCATTTAGAGTTTGGCCCCTGAAGGCATTAGAATTTATGATCCCTGATTTAAGCAGTCAGTACACCTGGCAGACTCTCCGGGCACTAGCTAAGCCATCGCTGGATCTTGGGGACCAGTTTCCAGTGGTCTGGAACCCAGCACGTTCCGAGTGGTGTGTGAGTCCTGGCGCTGCTACCTGACAAGCTGAGTGCTCGCTAGTCCACAGTGGGTGGTGACTACCTTGGGCAAGTGACTCGCCCTCGCCACAGCTCAGCTTCCTCATCTGAAGATGAGGATGATGAGAGTCCCCATCTCCTAGGGCTGTCATGAGGATTATCAGCTGATACTCAGAACACGTGTTTAGGTCGGTGCATGGCGCTCGTTAAGCAATGTGCTGCTGTTTGTTAAAAGGACCAGGAGCTTCAGCATGTTAGAGAGGCAGTCCTGGGCTCCCCTGTGAATCCGAATCTCGGGGGATGGGGCCCAGGATCTGTTTTGTTTTTATTATGTATGTATGTGTGTGTGTGTGTGTGGTAAAATAAACATAATATAAAATTTTCCGTGACATTTAGTACATTCACAACATTGTACAACCACCATCACTGTCTAGTTCCAGAATGTTTTCACCATCCCAGAGAGAAACCCCATACCCACTGGCAGTCAGTTGCTATTGCACCCTCCCCAGCAACCACTAATCTGTTTTCTGTCTTTATGGATTTGCAGGCTCTGGATATTTCATATAAGTGGAATCATGCAACATTTGTTCTTTTTGTGTCTGACTTATTTCACTTAGTACAATGTTTTCAAGGTTCATCCATTTGTAGCACACACCAGAACTTCATTTCCTTTTACAGCTCAATAATATTCCATTGCATTTTGTTTATCCATTCATCAGTTGATGGACACTTGCATTGTTTTGGCAACCTGTTTTAACAAGGGCCTCCAGGTGATTCTGATGCATGCTAGCTTGAGAAGCATTGTTAAATAAAAATTTTAGAAAGAAAAGAATAATAAAATAAAATAAAAACAAAAAGAAAATTTTTCCAAAATTTTTACATGAAGATTAAAATTTTAAGGCGCATAAGGCAAAAAGCTATAAAACATCTGCTAAATTAAACTGCAAGTACCATATAATATTCATATATTGTATCAACTCTGTATAGTAAAATGCTTCTTATAACAGGTATAATGAATAATGCATTGTTATAGTGCGGTATCTAATAGGGTACATATGCAGTAATTTTAACTAAATTACTAAAAGAGCATTATGGTTGACTAAGATATATATGTATTTAATTTGATTCCCTCCTACAGATCAGGCCAGGCTAGCCTCTCCTGCTCACCTCAAGGTGCAAGGTTCCCTGGGGGCTGGCTTGGCACCCAGGACAGCACCACAGGGAAAGGAGAGAGGGGCACTCCTGACCTTAGAACCCAGGCCACCCCACCTAGGCGGGTTAAAAAGAGACCCCAGCCCAGCTCGTGCTGCCCTGGGACTTCGGGGTGCAGCTCTGGGTCCCCTCCCCACTGCCCAGGGACCTGGAGGGCGTCCAGGAAGCAGGAGGCTCAGCCCATCCGGGCACAGGGAGGGGCAACGAGGAATGGGGGTGGGGGAAGTCGGGGAGGGGTATTATCCTGAAGCTGAGGGCAGCAATTACATAACAAACAAACCCCGGGCTCAAGCTGTGAATTAATCAAACCGCTGAAAATAAAACCTTCCTCTCAGGAACTTCAGACAAAAGAAATGAAAACAACCAGGCTGGCTGGAAAATAAAAGGCAGCAGCACTGAAAGGGGGACAAAAGGAAACCAGACAATAGGGTGTTGGACAAAAGCAATAAAGCCAAAGGAAGTGTGACAGGCGAACAATGCGGGCCTGTGGGCTTCTGATCCCCAGCCCGGCTCTGGGCCACAGCGGCCCCACACCCACTGCTCCGGCCGTGGGCGGGCCACCAGGTCGCCTCCTAGTTCTGGACTTGGGACGCAATGTTTTTCCTCCTCCATTCTGTCCCAGCTCTGTGGCCTTCCAGCTCCTTCCCCACGCAGCCCGGAGGCCCGGGCAGCCACGGCTGCAGCATAAAGAAGCATGGGTAGATCAACAGGGACACGATGGCTTAAAGGCCTCTGGTGGTATCGGGCTGCTGCCTCCCCAGCCCAGACGTCCCCAAGCCCAGGGCTGAAGGTGCAGGCAGAGGAGGTGACTCCCTGTTTTGATCACCTCTAGGGCTGCGATGTTCAGGAACGTGGCCACTCGCCACATGTGTGTCCTGGGCACTTGAAATGTGGCCAGTCCAATAGAAATGCAAGCTTAAAATACACACCAGGGGAGCAGAGGTAGCTCCAGTGGTTGAGCGCCTGTTTCCTATGTATGAGGTCCCGGGTTCGTTCCCCGGGTACCTCCTAAAAAAAAACCCAAACAAACAAACAAAAAAACCACACCAGATTTCAAAGACTTAGTACGAAAAACAGAATGTAAAATATCCCATTAATAATTTCTGTGATTGATTCCATGTTGCACCCTGGACTAAACGAAAGACATTAAAATTAATTTCACCTGTTTCTTTTTTGCACTTTTTACTGTGGCCACTAGAAAATATAAAATTACACATGTGGCTTGCATCCTATTCCTGTTGGATAGTGCTGCACTAGAACATCTTCCTCTGAGCTTCGATGGCCATTTCTTTCCACCTTAATCCGCAATGGTATCCAGTGGGGCACTGTGGATTATCTTTACATTGGGGAGCCTGCCTCCTGGGGCCCCCAATGGCCTCATCCTGGCCCCCAACAGAACGCCTGGTTAACAAATGGCTCCTGGTGACTAGCCAAGTGGGCTTGGAGGTGTTGATCTGTCCACTGTGGCTTGGTGCCCACCAGATAATCTGCCAGACCCTGCCACCCAGACAAGGGTCCTTCTATGCTCACTACAGGTGATGACTCAACCACGGCGGCCGGGACTGGCCCTGGGTTGGCCTCCTTTGGGCCCATTCCTCACGGAGAGCACCTCTCGGGTCTCAGCTCTGGGGGGGGGGGGAGTGTCCTTGGGTACCTCTTTTGCACACACCCCATCCCCTCCCCAAGCACAGGCCTGCTCGAGAAGAGCAGCTCCTTCTCCTGCCTTTCACAGCCTCGAGGGACCCAAGGTCCCAGCCCGCCGTGGGTCTCTCTGTAAGGAGCACCAGCCCAGCCTATGGGCCCTCCCACAGGGAGCAGGAGCCACCGTGACAGACTAATTAAGGGGAGAAAGAGGAACGAGGTAGTTATGCAGTCCCTGCTCTGTCACTCATCAGCAGAGTGTCCCTGCATGAGTGGCATCACCTCTGCAGGCTCTGTCTATAAAACAAGGGGTGCTATGGGGAGTCAAAAGGGATGGAGTTTTGAAAACTCACAGGCTTGTGGGTACAACAAACCTGGGTGCAAATGGTTGCCCTGCCACCGACTGACTTGTGTGACTCTGGGCAAACTGATTAACCTCCCTGAACCTCTCTGTCCATCTATATCATGGGCATGATAATTCACACCTCACAGACTAAATAATACAGGGTGAGCTGGTAATAAGTTGTCACTCTGAGGCCTGGGAACTAAAGAATGGCAGGTGAGGGCAGGTGCCAGGGCAGCCCGGGAGCCTGTGTCCTGGGTTGTAACTTGACCTTGGAAAGCCGCAGGGCATCCCAGCATCCTAACAAGGGTTCACACTCCCAGGATGGTGTCTGTATTTCACAGTCACCCCCTTCCAGCACACCCCAAAGCACAGCCTGGGGCCCCATACAAGGAAGGTGAGGTCTTCTTTCCCCTCAGGATCCAACTTCCCTTTGCTCCAGGGACAAGTCTAGACCCTGGGAAAAGAGAAAACTCTGAAAGCTCCTTGTGGTCCTTTGAGTGGGCTCCCAAGCATCCTGCACCTACCCCTTGCATCACAGGCCCACAGACTTATGTTACAAACATGATGCATGCCACCAACATGGATGGTCACCACAGGCTTGAGCATGGTGCAGCTTTACATGTGTGCAGACCGGGACGTGCACGTCTGCCCACAACAGTGTTATAAGCACCTGTAGGTGGGGTGCACACAGGGTCCCTTCATGCGTGTGCAAACACCCATGCACACAGCCATGTTATTCGCCCCAGCAAGCCTGGAACAGGGACACGCAGGCTGCACTGTGCCTCCAAAAGCTGCTCAGGTGTGCTGGCTGGGGCCTCATGTGCAAATCCGGTGGGATCTGAGGAAAGGGCCACATGCTCCAGGCAGAGCTGTGCCAGGAGGGACAGGGAGGAAAGGCTGGAGAGCTCCCAGTCTGAGAGAATGCTTACAGATCCCAGCTCCAAGACAGGGCAGGAGAAGTAGAGGATCAAGGACTGGAAGTCCTCATGAATCACACCAACATCAAACAGGTCATCGCATCCTTACCCTAGCCTCCAAAATGAGACCCTCCTAGCATCAGGTAGTTCAGCAAAAAGCCTCTGGGACAGGGCAGCTCTGGGTAGATTTTTTTTTTTTTAATTTTACCGGGAGGTCCCGGGAATCGAACCCAGGTCCCTCCATATGGCAGACGGATGCCCAACCATTTGAGCCACATCCGTCCCCTCTGGGTAGATTTGAATCCCAGCTCTGCCCATCAATGACTGTGCGATGTTGGGCAAGTGACTTAACCTCTCTGAGCCCCAGTTTCCTCCTCAGTAAAATGGGAATAAGAAAACCTAATATGAATGGGTGAGCCTCCCATGGCACCCTGAACTGGGCCTTCAAAGTACTTATCACAGTTTGAAATGATACATTTATATGTTTAATTTATTTCTGACTTGACCAGTAGCTTGAGAATTGACTCCTGTAGGGCACCGTGAGAATACGCCTTTGTTTTGTCATCACTCTCGTCATTTTAATTCCAGAGTCTAGCACATTGCCTGGAACATAATAGGTGCTTAGTAAATACTCATAGCAGGCTAAAGCAGTATACATACACTTCAGCAGCAGAGCACAAGGCAGGCCTGGATGCATAATAGGTGACAGCTGCTACTCGTCACTGCATAGACACTGCTCTCTGAGGCTTATTTCCCACACCCCACCTCCCACACCCAATTATCCTCAGCTGCCTCTTCCTCGGATCTAAGCTCTTCCTATGAGTGACCTAAATCCCCCCTAGCAGCAAAGCAAGTCCATTTCCTTTTGTTTTCACCCAGGACAGATAAGAAAAATTTTCCCTATTTTTTGGGCTTAAAGACCCTGTTGGAGTTCTTCCTTAAATCTCTTCTCCAGAGCTAAAATAAATCTTCAAATTCCTTTCCTTACAAAGCATACCCTGTGCTTCTTCAATCATCTCTGTGGCTCCTCAGGAGGTTTTAAGATCAGTAGCCACAACCTCCCCCCTCTCCAGATGCCCAGAAGCCCCAGGAGCCGTGCATTGCCAGGCTCCCCGGTTGCCACCCCAGGCTAGTGCCCCTGGTCCTGCCAAGAGGTGGAAGTGCTGCTGTGCACCCAGCCTCCTCACTCCTGCCCCAGCCTTCACGGTCTGACTGAATCAGACAATCGCAGAGCCAAGGAGCCCAACCTCACTCATATTTTCTAAACGGAGAAACTGAGGCCCAGAGATACCAAGTTTCCTTGTTTGGGCTGTAGAGTTGGAGGGCCTTCAGCCAGCAGCTACAGAACAGCATCCCTGCACTGCAGCCAGCTCTCTACCTCCCTTCCCTTCTGGGGAACCCACCTCTCAGGCCCTCTGCCTTCCTCCTTTCTCCTTGGCCTTGTCTCCCCTGAGCATCCGAAAGAGGTGAAGTCCCCTGAGGGGAGTGGGCTCCAGGCATCTTCACCCTTGGTGCTGGGGTGTGTCCACAGGGCTGAGTCTTTGGCCTGATGGTTGTGAGGCTAGGGCCCCCCAACTCCAGCGTCCAGGGCAAGGCATAGAGAGAAGCCTGCCCTCCACAGAGGGCCAGGGCTCAGAGCCCAGCTCCGATGTGACAGAGTGGACAGCAGGTGCAGATCCTCTTCCTCCCCTCCTCCTCCCAGCCAACCCTCTCCCGGCCCCTCCGACCCCACCACCCGCAAGCACACACACACCAGGTCCCTTTCTACCCCAAACAAATCACCAGCTACTTCCTCTTCCAATCAGCCGACTGGATTGGAATCAAGAGCCTTCACGCTCAGCTCTTCCTTCCTCCACAACTATAGCCCCCCCCCCCCAATAGCTAGATGCAGATCAAGATGGAGATAAAAGCCAGGATGAGGGGTGACTCATGCTCAGGGACACGGAAAGGCAGCCTGGACAGACAGGCAGACCCTAAGGAGGGCCGGTGACATTGCCCCCACTGGACACACACCAAGCCCCCTCCCTCCTCTACTGCGGACTCTCACCCCCAAGCTGGCCTTGTGGGGTGGTGCCAGAGGCCTTCGCCTGGGAAGGAGAGCCACACAGCAGGGGTGGGGCAGGGCCTGAGTCCCAGGGAAATGTCACTTCCTTCTCAAAGCCCCAGAGAGCTGAGAGCCTCAGGCAGCTCCAAACAATAGCCTGAGGCGTGGGTGCCCAGAACAGTGCCCCGGTGCCACATCCTGCCATTCTTCTCCCAGGCCGCACCCTGCCACCCTTCCTGGCTCCGCCCGATCCTATCTCTGATGTTTACTCAGAGCTGGGAGCAGGGCTGGCTAGAGGCTGGAGACAAAGCTTTCCTGAGAGTCCTCCTCACCCTCTCCGGCCTCCCTGGGCCATGGATGGGGCGGTATCAGATCTAAGGTGTGGTCCAAGTCTGGTCTGGCCCAGCTCAGGCAGGTCAGAGCCAACACCCCCAGTTCCTGGGTGGTTTCCAAGCTGGCTAAGGTTGTATTCACCTGGTGGTGTAGCCAACACCGGCCAGACAGAGGCTCGGTGAACCCCTGAGCTCCCGTCCTCCAGCTTGCCCGAGACGCAGCCCCCCGCCTGCCCCTCTGGCTCAGAACCCCAGCTCTGACCTCCAAGAGCTCAGAGGACTGAGAGAACTGCGATGTTCCCTTCCATCTCTCCATGCCGCTCAAAGGCCTCTAAGGCACCTCCCAGCTACTTCTCCCAATCCAGGGGGAAGAGTCAAGAAAGAGGTGGAGGGGACCTCTTGGAAGTACCGTTGAGTTTCCCAGCCTGATGTGTGCCTGCCAAAGACCCCAACAACCTGGGTAAAGCTGAGCAGAAGTCAAAGAGCATGTCCTCAGGACCCCCTTCTTTGGGAGGTCTTCTCTATCAGCAGCCCACCCACAGTGCCAGGAGGTGGCTGCAGGCCCCGTCCCTGCTTCCCTGTGGCCAGGTCCACGCCTGAGTGCTGGGCAGGGCAGCACGTCTTGCACACAGCAGAAACCGTGCAGAGGTTTCAGTCTAAGGCCTCCCTTTTAGGATCACCCTGAACATTAACCCAAGAGAGCAGAGGGAAAAAGAAACGTGAGAAAACTTAGCATCTCCTTGACTGTGAGTGCCCTGAGGGACTCTCCATTTCCCTGTTTCATGCTCACAGAAGAGGAGACAAGGCTTCCCAGGAGACCAGGCCCACTGGAGGTGGAGCTGAACCCAGGCCTCCCTGATACCCTGGATCAATCTTCCTCAAACTCAGGGAATAGGATGGAGTCCAACAAAGAGAGATTTGCCACTGTCTTCACAGCGCATAGGATTCGAGTAGTTTAGACTGGAATTACAGCCAAAGAAGAATTAGTCAAAAGAAATCCAGCCAGCTTTGGGAACTTGAGGAAAAGACTTGACGTCTCAAAACCTTAGTTTCTTCTTGTATAAATGAAGATTCCAACACCTGCTTTGGAATTAGAAGATGATGTATAATTAGGAGGAGGGAGAGAGGGAGAGAACTAAAGCAGGAAGGGATCACTCCCTCCCCTACCCCATCACCGGGCCAGAGCACCTTGCCTCCTCCCAACATCCCAGGCACATCCAGGAGGGTGGGGATGATCATCTGGCATTGCCAGGATGCAGCACAGCATGGGTGAAAGAAAACGGACTTTGTTGTCAGACAGACCTGTGTTTGTCCACTCCACCCCTGCACGGTCAGATGGGCAGACGATCCACACACAGGGGGTACTAGGGCATGACCTGGGCACGGCCCCTCTTCCTGCTCCATCTGGTGACCGTGATGACCCCGGAATCTCCCATGGCAGGAGGGTCCCCCAAGTCAGGTCCCCAGTCCCACATAGCACAGACAGGTTGAAAGGATCGGGGTCAGCCAAGGTCACCCTCAGGACCACGGCCACTGCTTCTCTGGCCTAGCCACCGTGCCTTCCCGGGCTGGCGGTACAAAAGCTCTGTAGAACTCACAAGCTCCCTCATCTCCTCTGGAGCCCAAGAGAGTGAGGCAAAGGTGGGGACTGGTGGGATGACCACAGGCCAGGAAAGGGTCCAGTGGGAGTGGCCCAGAAGCAGCCCTGTTTACCTACCAGGCTGGGAGAAGTCTCGTCCTTCTGTTGATGCTGGGATGGGCTGGGCAGCACTTGGATTCAGTGTGTGACAAGTGCGAGCCACATGGAAGAAGCTTCCGTGGCCTATGGTGGGGCAGAGGCTCTGGAGATAAGCGGTGGTGGTGCACATCCCAGCACACCTCTTTATTAGCAGCATGGATTAGGCCAACTTACTTAACCCGCAGAGCCTACTATACTACTCCTTTCATCTATGAAATGGGACTAGTAATATACACCTGATAGTGTGGTGTGGAGAACTGACTGAGATGATATGGGCCAGAATATGCCTGGCCACGGCAGTGCCGAATGCCTGAAACAGTTATGATCATTGATCTAGATTTGGAAGTGGAAAGGTGAAGCAGAGAGGGGGTTAGTCACCCAATCTGACCCTGCTCTAAGTAGGAGTTCAGTGAAGACTTGAGGCTTACCCTCTTTACACTCTAAAGTGGGACTAACAATACCTATCTCTCACGGCTATCAGAGAATTAATAAAGTTATTGTGTATAAAATACTTAGTACAAGCCTGGCACAAAGTAGGGGACACTTAGTATTGTTGTTGCGGTGAATGTGAATGAATGGCTGAGTGAATGCGTGGATGGATAAGTGAACATGCTTCCAGAAAACCTCTCTGCCAACCAGAGCACTCAGCCCCAAGCCAGGATATGTTTTGGAGGCCCAGGACTCAGCCCCTCAAAAGTGTTCCACACCAGCTTTCACACAAGGTCCATGCATGAGCCCACAGCCCGCCCTAAAAGTGAGCGCTCCACACTGCACCCCGAGGTCCCCCAGGGTTCAGGAAAGGTATCTGACTCTTTTTGTACTTCCTCCCCCTCTTTCTGCCTCAGTCAGGGGCAGGGGAACTGGGTCGCAGTAAGATGGGGAGGCGAAACAAGACAGAACTGGTCACCGGGAAGCGGGAAATGGTCACCGGGAAAGGAGAAATGGTCAGGCAGTGTTGGCGGAAGCACAGCCTTGGGCCCAGAAGGGCAGTGTACAAATAATCAGCAAACACACTTGGGCCTCAGCCTTTCCTCCCTGGGACGCATCCCCAATAAGGCACCGCAGAAGACACCTCCTGAGAGGAGGTCTGAGGCTTCCAGAGAAGTGCAGGTGTCCAGCGCCCCAGCTGGAGCAGACAAGGAGAAACCCACGGGATGGACCCCAGCTCCACAGGCCTCACACCTTTGGGCACCCGCTCAGGTCGGCTCCCCCACCCCACCCTGGGCTGCCCCGCCCCCAGGGTTCTGGTGGGACACTACGGCTGGTGTGAGCCTAATCACACCATCTCTCCCAGGATGAGCTCTCTCATCGGAAACCCCAACTTAGCAGCTCTTGCTCAAGTAGCATTCATTCTCTCAGTGAACAAAGTGTTCCGTTCTTTTTCTCTGTGAAGGCCGTGTTTCCTCTCCCATTATCTACCCCATCGGCAGCCAAGCCTGCCGCAAAAGCAAGATTTCTTCTTTCTTTTTATTTTCATGGTCCCCTTTATTTATGGGTAGCTGTTTTTATCTTGGGTTGGCTCCTTTTCAAAAGGGCAGGAAAGCAAGGGGAAGAGAGCAGTATCATAGCTAGTCACGGATTTCATCTCAAATGCTCATTAAGCAATCCCCAAGAGGCCAGCCTCATTCTGCCCGGGACCCCATCTTCTGCCTGGGACCCCATCTTCTGCCGCCAGCACCCTTTGGAAACCACAGCAGGACCACCTTAGCCAAGAAAAGTACCAGACCTCGCAAAGGGCTGGGATGAGGTATCTTGATATCTGGGGCCCACAACGCTAATAATAATGAAATCATCAAAGTGACATTCAAAATGTTTAACAAGTCATGGTCACTAGCCAATCAGATGATTTGGCAGATGCTCAACATAAACTAGATCCATTGCACTGATGTGTATCAGCTAAAGACCCCCTCTGCTCACAGCTAACATTTATCAAGCATTTGCCGTGTACTGGGTACTGTTAGAATCACTTCTACCCATATTAATTTATTTAGTCCTCACAATAATCATCCAAGGTAGGTGGTGTTATTCTCTCCACTTTGCAGATGGAGAAACTGAGGCACAGAGGTCCTTTGAGCCTGGGGAAGGCTAGTATCAGAATCTACCTCTCAGACAGACAGCCAACAGGTATCAGGTTATCGGGCGCATAACATGTTGTGTCATCGATAGGGATGAGCTCTTTTAATTCTTTCCATAGTCCTGTGAAAATAGTTACTCTCTCTCTTTTACAGACAGTTCACAGAGGCCTAAGGAGGTTAAGCAATTGCCCAAGGTCCCAGCCAGGAAGGGGTGACCAAGCAACTGAACCCAGAGACTGGCCGTTGAATCCCTTGTCTTAGACACTGGATTATATTGGCTTCTCTTCCACTTGTCTGAGGTGCCAAGAGCCATGGAAAGCCATCTCCTGGAGCCCAAATCGCCTGTGCCCCACCCTCCATGGGGCCAGTGTTGCTCTCAAGATGAGGTCAAGTGAGACAGGTTCTTGGTCCTAGCTCAGATGATGTGAGAGAAGACAAGGACAAGCTTGGGGCAGGGGAAAAAAACCTGGTTTCACAGGCCTCACTCATTCCTGCCAGCCATGCCAGGAGACCCACGTAAGAGCAGATGGTGGCCATGTTTCCTCTCTATCATCTACCCCATCAATCAATGCAGCGCCAGGTTTACCCACAGCACCGTCCAATGAATGAGGGGCAGCATTCCAGAGGGCACAGGGCTGCCCCAGCTCCTGAACTCCTTTATACATTTATATTTATCATTTCTCCATTGTTTTCTGGTCCTTCCTCCAAGCCTTCCATCTCCACACCCCCATCACATTCAGCCCTGAATTCTCAACAGCATCAAGCAGAGCTCTGCACTTAGCAGGCCCTTAGAAAACAGACGTGCAATGAATGGTTGTGGTCATTCTTATTTTCTTGTCAATTATTTAATTTTTATTTCTGCGTATAAAAGGAATTGTGTGCTCATTGTAGAAAATCTGCCAAATTTAGAATATCATAAATAAAACAAAAATTAAAAAGTTACCCTATTTCCCACCAAATCCAGAGGTGGCCACTGATAACGACTTGGCATATTTCCATCAAATCTTTTGGCCATCCATAGTTTCTTTGTTTTGTTTTTTTTTAATAATTCATCACTGAGCTCATAAGCAATAGTGTATACTACTTTTTTTCCCATTTAATAGTATGTCAAGGAGAGTTTTTGTACTATTAAAACTTGGAAATCCTTAAAAATTCTTCATAAAGCCATCTGTAATAGTTAACTCTCTTCCACTTGAGGGATGCACCATGATTTACTTTACGCCATGGCTAAAATGGTTTGACTTTAAATCTCCTATTACCGAAACCCCCTCGTCACCCCCAGCATCCTTTACTCTCCTGACACCTCTGCTGGGTTCCCACCATTCCGGCCCTGTGGCAGGTGGGAAGGAAGGAGACAGAAGGACCTCACCTGCCTCCTCCTGATGGGCTGGGGACAGAATAACAAAGGGGCACAGGATGGAGGCTGAGGCCGGACCAGTAGGCCAGAAGCCTGGGCCCAGGGCCTCACTGTTTCTGCAAAGGGGGCCGGCCTGTCTCAGCATTTCTCGGGGCCTTGGCTCCCCTTCCAGAAAGATGGAGAATGTGAAACTGCTAGTGGGAAGCGGCTGTGGCTCAATCAGTAGGGCTCCCGTTTACCATATGGGAGGCCCCGGGTTCGGTTCCCGGGGCCTCCTGGTGAGGGCGGGCCCGCCCGCACGGCGTGGTTAGCTGACCCAGCGAGCACAAGCAGCAAGGGCGGGATAAATGAATAAGTAAATAAAATCTTTAAAAAAAAAAAAAAAAAAAAAAAAAGAAACTGCTAGTAACCGGCACTCGCACGGCACGTTTCATCTTGCGGATGGTCAGAGGCCAGACAGTAAACACGGCCTCGCAGGCTGGTGACGACTGTCAGACCGGGCGTCGGGGAGCCCTGCTGCCTTTGGAGAACCCTGGGCTCACAAAGCCATAATTAATGTCACTAATTGAAGTGTCTAGAAAAGGCCAGAGCCAGACGGTACCAGACCTGCCCCACCAGCTAGAAGGCCTTCCCTTCCCAATGGCTCCCTTGCCTCTAGGAACAATTAAAGGCTTCTACTTGTAACCCAGAGACAAGGGGTATTTAGGATTCCTCAACAGGGAGTTAAAGGGATCTGGGGATGGGTGTGGGTTGGAAGAAAGGGATAGAGGAAGAGATTTAGTCTTCCCTTAATGTTCCCTTAGCTTTCCCAGAAATCCTTTCCTCCTTAGGGTGGCAGTTTCAAGAACAGCATTGGGCACCTGATTCCCAGAACAGTTCTGCCCCTGACTTGCTGTACAACCTCGGGCAGTTATGCTACTGCTCCTGGCTCCTCTTAAGGTTTTCTTCTGGTGTTCTCCCCACCTGAGGACCAGTTTAAATGAAGCTCTGTGAGTCTGTGCTCATTGGAGGTCTGTGCTAATAGAGGGTGAGGCCTGCTTGGGGAGAGCAGGGACCTGAGCAGCCTTCCCCTTTTGCAGGGACTCATGCACAAAATGGTCTATCTACTTGAGGTCACAGATGCTGGCGTCCGCAGGCTGCCCGAATCATCCGTTTCCTCCTTGGTGAATGACAGGCTGCCACCAAAGTCCCGTTCGTCCCTAAGCCTCACTCAATGTTTCCATTTTCTATTACTGATGGCTTTATGGTAAAAATTATCCCACTCAACCAAGATACAGAAGAGTACGTCACAGGGTTTCCTGTGTCTGCCGAGCTGCATGTGCTCCGTGGCTTGATTAAAAAAGCCCAGGCCATGCTGATCACAGCCACCCCTCAAGGATTTCCTATGGAAACAGAAAAAAGGCACCAGCATCTTTGTCCAAAGAGATGAGCCTCCCTCCTGTTCTCCCCTCACCAGGCCTCCCTCTGCCCCCACTGGGCCATTAGAGCTCACTGTTCTGTCTCCCTTCCCCCACAGCCTGCTACCCTGACCCAGGGGATAGGGGTCAACAATGGGGTCACTGGAGGTGCCTGGCTCAAAACCAGTTCTGTGGCTTAAGAAGAATTTAACCCTCTCCTTCCTGGCTCATGACTATCCAACCTAACAGACCTGCCTATACGGAGGGAAAAAATAACTGCAGCGAGGCTCTCCACAGGCCCAGGTTAGAAATTTTACTGTGCAGTGGAATGAGCCGTGGGTTTGGAGGCAGAAGGGCTGAGTTTGAGCCCAAGCTCTGCCATGCACTCAGTGTAGAATCCTGGGCAAGTGTGTCAAATTCCCTGAGCCTCAGTTTCCCCATCTACACACTGGGGAGTCAAAATACATGCCACATAGAATACTAGGAGCCTCAGCACAGTTATTTTCTAAATGTCAAGGCCTGTGGTGGTTTGCAACTCTGTGTATCCCAGAAAAGCATGTTCTTAAAGTTAATCCACTCCTGTGGGTATGCACCCATTCTAAGTAGGATCTTCTGATGAGGCCACTTCAGTTAAGGTGTGACCTATCTCATCCAGGATGGGGCTTAATCCTCTTACCAGAGTCCTTCACAAACAGGATGAATACAGAGTGAAAGCCACAGAAGCAAGAAGCTGAAAGCAATGAAACCTGGAAGAAAAGGGAGAGACCAGCAGATGCCATTGTGTGCCTTGCCATGTGGCAGAGGAGCCAAGGATCCCCAGCAGCCAGCCTTTGGGAAGAAAGCATCATCTTGATGATGCCTTGATTTGTACATTTTTCTCAGCCTCAAAACTGTAAGGTAATAAATTCCCACTGTTAAGCCAACCCATTTCATGGTATCTGCTTTCAGCAACCTAGGAAACTAAAACAAGGCCTTTTTTTACACCTGATGGTTTATAAAGTCCATACGCATGTAAGGAATTTAGATGCCTTTAATTTACCCTGGGGCCTGGACAAACCACCCGACCTTTTGGGTCTCAGTTTTTCCATTTGCACATGGAGTGAATTATTACCACTTCTCCCACAAATAAAATTATAGGTGGCAGAGGGCTCTAAGGTCTTTGAAGCTGTGGAAACATAAAAGTGTTGGTAAGCCCCTGATTTCCACCTTCAAGTTGAAGCCCAAATCAGGGTCATATATTGAAGCTCCTCAGCAGAAAGACTGTAACAGTCCCTGTCATTTACTGAATGATCATGACAAGCTAAGCACTTCACAGATGTTTTCTGCAGTAACAAAACCCAATTTATAGATGAGGAAACTGAAGCTAAGGGGCTGAGGTGGAATTCAACTTAAGGTCTACCTGCCTCCAATTTCAAAACCAGACCACAAGGAGCTACTTCCCACTGGAGCCCTAAACCCCACTGAGCTCTCTATGTCCTGCTGAGGTGGGTGCTGGGGGGCCAGGCTGCTGGGAGAAGGGGGCAGCCCATCAGTGTGGTCAGAGGGAGGGGCTGCCCACACCTACCCACACTGCCTTTACTTCCTGCCAGGCTCCTGCAGGCAGCCTACTTGGGCGCCCAGAGTCCAAAGGTTAGTCACAGGCTGTTTTTCCTATTAAAATTCACTGGCAGTTGGGTTTTGCAAATGCGATGGTTTGATGTCTCAAAGCTCCCCGACTTTATATGAATCTCAGTGGTTTTACAAAAACTGATCCTACTTGGTGTAGAACCATCCACCCTAGGGTAGAAAGAAAGAGCAGTGCACTCTGAGCCAGACCGTCATTCTGTTAGACCTGGCAACTGGACTGCAAGAAGCAGTTTCACCCTTTCTCTAACACGCTCCCTGGGACCACCATGGTTGGGTCCACAAGCTGGGGACCACGCCTCAGCCACCTCCATTCCACACCCGTGCCCTCTCTCCAAGCTCTTGGAACACTTGGGGCAGCAGCCTGGTTTCCTTCACAGTGGACCAGGGTCACTCCATTAACAGATTAACAGCAACAAGTAACAGCCATACTAACATCTCTATAAGATTCCCATGTGGGGGAAGCGGCTGTGGCTCAATCAGTAGGGCTCCCGTTTACCATATGGGAGGCCCCGGGTTCGGTTCCCGGGGCCTCCTGGTGAAGGCAAGCCCGCCTGCACGGCGTGGTTAGCTGACCCAGCGAGCATAAGCAGCAAGGGGGGGATAAATGAATAAATAAATAAAATCTTTAAAAAAAAAAAAAAAAAAGATTCCCATGTGACAGACAGTGCTCTAAACACTTTTCATTGAATCCTCTCAACGTGCCACGAGTTAATAATCATATAAGCATCACTTCACAGTCGAGGAAACGGAAGCACAGAGAGGCTAAGTAACTTGGCCAGGGCCACACAGCACATCTGTGTGTCACATCTGAAGGAGGAACATGGAGGGAAGCTGAGAGAGGTTGTTACAGCTGATGAAGTCCATTCCCACCGTACCCAGAAGAGGTGCTCATGACCACAGGGAGGGGCTGCTCCCCACATCCAGGCCCCAGCGAGTCCCACCCCAACCACTACCACAATGGCGGTGGTGATGCAAAGATCAGCTTCCCGCCACGGGGGGCCTTCCACACTCCAGGCCCTATACTAAGAGCCATAAATACATCACTTCATTGACTCCTTTTAAACTCACGAGACAGGTATTACTAGTTTCCCACTTACAGGGTTTAAAAAAGTTCTGGTGTTTGCCAGAAATCACAGGGCTCGGAAGAAGCAGAGCCAGGACTCAAACCCCAGTCTGTGTGACTCCACCGCACATCCAGTCTCCCTACCTGGGACTATGGAGACGGGAAGCTGTCCAACTGTCCTGGCGCCCAGGGCAAGTCTACTGAAAGGACTTTTGTTCCCACACTGCAGCTCTGTTTCCCATGGTCCTGTCTCACCTCCCCCAGAAAAATTAGAGCTTCCCTGAGGGCAGGGTCTGGTCTTCTCTCCTAGGCCTCACTCAGTGCCTTTAGATAATGAGGACTTGGTAAAGCTTATCCAATCCCAAATCTCAATTGTTGGAAAATATTTCAAACCATTGTCCTTTAAAAAGACGTCTAGAGATTAATACTCCTCAGTCCTGTACAAGATAAGCTTGCCTGCTCATCAGGAAATCGCACATACTGGATTTCTCAGGAACACTGGCCACACTTGCTAACCTTGGTCCCAGTGGGACCAACACCAATAGTTGGACAGTGTGGGTCAGGACAGAGAAAAGGAACATCGCCCCAGGGCTGCCAGCCATGGCCCCTCACCCGTGCAGCCCACGGGCCCTGGCTGAGAAGGGAGCGCTGTCTGGATTACCAGATGGTTCCGCACTCTTTGGTGGCAGCAAGAACGTCTTTGAACTGAGAGGAAAAGAGCAGGGTTCTGTTGAGTTTTTCTCAGGACAATGAGACTGAAGCCTCAACCTGAGCCAATTGAGCTACCCATTCTGAAGATTCTCAGACACATTCTCTAGTTCTATCTCCTTGGCCGGCATTCAAAGCCTTCTCTGACTTTGGTAGACTCGGTCTAACTTTGCAATCTGAGCGAACACCATCCCTTACGTGACTGGACCCATGAGCCAACCCAGCAGGGCTCCCTCAGCCTCCAGGCCAGTAGCTCAGTCCTTGGATAAGTGCCCTAGGACCACCTGTCTTAGCAGAACACAAGGGGTTCCTACTGGAGCCCGGAATCCGGTGCTGGGCCCGGATGCTCATTACTTACTAAACTCTGTGGAGGGGCCCACAAGGTGATCTAGCTGGAGACAAATGTGTCAACCCAGAGAACAGAGGACCAGTGACCAGCCTCAGGGCTGTGTGGCCACCAGTGGTATGTGGAGAGTAATAATAAAATAATAGGGAAACGGACGTGGCTTAAGTGATTGGGCTCCCGTCTACCATATAGGAGGTCCAGGGTTCAATTCCCAAGGTCTCCAGGTGAAAGGCAAGCTGGCCTACGTGGAGTGCTGGCCCATGCAGAGTGCTGGCCCATGGGGAGAGCTGGTGTAGCAAGATGATGCAACAAAAGAGACACAGAGAAGAGACAACAAGAGACATAGCCCACCAAGGAGCTGAGGTGGCACAAGAGATTGAGCAGCCTCTCTCCCACTCCGGAAGGCACCAGGATTGGTTCCCAGTGCTGCCTAAAGAGAAGACAAGCAGACACAGAAGAACACATAGAGAGCAGAAGGCAAGCACAAAAACAACGAGGGGGAAGGGGAGAAATAAATAAATCTTTAAAAAATAAAATAAAATAAAATAAAATAATAGCCCAAACCTCGCAGCTGGAATCCAAGTCCATTCTCTCACTGTCTAGCACCCCTCCACGCCCCCACTGGCCAACACACACATTCTCTGCCCTGGTTCTCCCCAGTGTCCCACAAGAGCTGACCCTTTTTATCTTTTCAGTGAATCTGCCCTTCAACAACCATCTTGCAGCTCTGAGCTCGGAGACATGGTTTGAGGTGCAAGAAATCAACCACTTGGGTGGTTCGCTGCCTCCAAAGCAGCCTGGGCTCCTTCCAGAGGCCCAGCCATGAAAGCAAGGCCCAGGGGTTCAGGCACCAATGTCCCCTGACCCTGAAAAAGTCCCCCAGAGTTTCCTGCCCTTTAGTACCATGGCTCCCTGGAGATGCTCACCCCTTGAAGAAAGGCTGACGTACCTGTTTCTAGTCAATGTCAAAAAGTTGGGAGAAAAATGAGGGAAAAACAAGGGAAGAACGAGACCAACTTACGTGAGGGGTGGATGGAGGAAGGGGAGCCAGGGCCAGCAATGAGCCCAGGCAAGCGAGGCAGCCAGCTCGATGGAGGGGGTGCCGCGGGGGCTTCTCTTGCCAGCGCCACTGTCTTCCGGAACCCCACACAACAACCTGCACCCACAGCCCGGGCGCCCGCAGAGCTCTATCTATCGCCCTGATCTCACGACGGCAGAGCTAAATTCCACCAGCTCAGCGCTTTTGCAGAAGGCGGGTTGTTTTTCTCCTGCGCCATTCTTCCCACAGAGGCGGTCATCTTGCCGACTGCCCCTCTTCCGGGGCCCTCGTCTTCCCAGGCCCTGCCGTCTCGAGAAACTCAATGATTCTGTCCTGAGCATCATTGCCCTGACCCCAATTCACAGAGGGGGACCAGAAGCACGAGGTCCATCGGGCATGAGTGTGGGAGGGGGGCCGACCCACCCCACTGCCCAGAGCCATTTAGGTTCCCATGGAGATGCCAGGCCATCCAGGACTGGGCCCAAAGCGGGCTCCATCCCTGCCAAGAAAGCAGCCAGTACAGGCCGTGACCCTGCATGGGCACTCATAAGATTGTTGACCCCATCCTCTTTCGTGTCCAGCCTCCTGCCATGCCCCCCAAGAGTCTTCCCCCAACACTGGAGAACAGAATGTGCTTGGCCAAGGAGATCCAGATGTAATAGATTGCTAATAATGGAGTCTCAATATGAAAAACAAAATAATAGAAGGCTTGGCTCTTCCCTCCTGCTCCTCTCTTCCTCAACACTATTTCCTGCAAGGCTGATGGGAGGAGAAATAAATGCCTACTTTAGCCACAATCGCTGAGAGGGAAATTCCTCCACCCCAGACCCCCAGAGGCCCAATTCTCCCCACCAGCCTCACACGCACAGGAGCCTGGCCAAGGAGCCTGGATGCTATCTGTCTTTGCTTCCCAAAGCTCCTCTTCTCTCTATTTTCTCTTGATCTTCACATTTACTGAGTACCTGCTAAGTGCAGGCACGTGCACCTGTGTGGGAAGGTGCCCTGATTTCCATTTATGGGTGAGAAGGGGGCTGCTGGGTGGGGTGGGGTGGGGGAGGTTGGGCCAGTGGTCCCCTGCTAAAGAGCAGAAGCCACGGCGGTAGGTCCAGAGCTCTGTGCTGACCCCAGGAAGGTCGATCGATGGCAGGGACTACCTCAAGCAGATCCTGTTCCCTGCCACCTGCCCTGTGAGAGGGGTCCGGGGGAAAATGAGACAGGAGTGAGAAGGCAAGAGCCGATAGCCAGAGGCAGCCATCTTAGAAAAGAACAATAGTAAAAGGCAAACCTGAAGATACCTGGGGATAGATTAAAAAATTGTGTTCAGTGTACTGGTTATATGCAAATTGCATGTAAATATGCACATGGCCCTTAGAAAAATCCCAAGCTCACCACTGTTCTTTCTGCCTTTTTTTTTTTTTTTAAAGATTTTATTTATTTATTCATTTATCCCCCCCTTGCTGCTTGCGCTCGCTGGGTCAGCTAACCACGCTGTGCGGGCGGGCCCGCCCTCACCAGGAGGCCCCGGGAACCAAACCCGGGGCCTCCCATATGGCAAACGGGAGCCCTACTGATTGAGCCACAGCCGCTTCCCTCTTTCTGCCTTTTACTGAGGTGGTTTCTAAGGCTACCTGGAAAGTCTGACCACCTAGCCAGGTGATCCCAGATTACTGCCCAGTGGTCATCTCCCAGCATTCTCCTTTGCACCAACTCCTCTCCTTGGCCTCATCTCACCTCCAGGTTCCCTAGTGACCACCTGAGAAATATGACTGGAAGGGAGGAAGAGAAAACAAGACGCTAGGGCAGGAGGTCAGGGAACTGTGCAGTGACATCCCAAAGTGGGTTTTTACTTATTCTGCACAGGGCTCAGGCATGCCCCGGAGACCAGTCTCATTCCTGAACAGATCCACAGCTGGGAGCAGGGGCCAGTGGGGCATTCAGGAAGCCTCACGGCTCGGATGGATCCACGTTCTCTCAATCTGTGTCCCCATCTGCAAGGTGGGGGGATTATATCCTCTCAGCCCTCCTAACGCACAAGGTCTTGTGAGTTTCCACGGACATAAGCCTTGCGGAAGGAAGCACTCTGTGGAGGGGCCCACAAGGCACAGGGGTAGGGATGGTGCCAAAGAGTCTGACTCCACATCTAGATTTTGAAGCTGCAGCAAAAACTGCCAGATGGGTGGTTGTCATTGTCATCATCTAACTCTCTATTTCCACGAGGATATGGCCTTCTCATTTTATCCTAGGAGGAGTGGAAAGGGTTCTTCCCACATTGCAGATGGGGAAAGCAAGGTTTCCAGGGGTTAAGTGACAGGCCTGGAGCACACGACTGGTCAGCAGCAGAAGCTACACCACAGTTGTGGTCTCCTCTGGCACCCGCTGGCCCTGGCTACCGAACAGGCTCCTCAAGACCCAGCACAGTTCCCCTGAAAGGCTTAACCCTTTCCCAGTGGGAAAGGCAAGACAGGCTGCCCCATCACCTGAGACAGACAGGTGGGACTGAGGGTTGCACCCACCGATGCCCCTGGGAGGCCAGTGCCTGGCCTACTGTATAAAGGCAGCCTGGCCCATCACCTCTTTGAAAACCATGGAAGAAAAGAGATAGACCGTCACCCCCATGTTACAGCTATAGAAGCTGAGGTCACACAGCCAGTAACCGTAACACCACAGTTACGGTACACTGCCGTACACCCAGCACTTGGGGCCCGTTTTCTCTAATCCTCACAATATCCCTACCACAGGGGAGACACCTAACCATTTTATGGATAAAGAAAATGCAGCTCAAAGAAATTAAGAAAACTGTCCCAAGATCAAGAGTCAAAATCCAGAAGATTCAAGTCCAGAACTTTCTGGCTCTAACACCCCTGGTGTTTTCACAAAACTCTCCTGCCTTTCTATAAAGTGAAGGCTAGGCCAGAGTCAGCAAGACTGGGTAGTTCATAATGTATTGGCATGGGGAGGAAGGAAGGAAGAGGGACATTGAGTGATGACCAAAACTGTCACCCAGCTCTAGAGTAGTGCTGGGGAGGAGCCCAAACTCCTTCGCACCTGTGCAGGTCCTTCATGGCCTGGTTCAGACCACCCCTCTGGCCATCACCCTCACCAACTTGTACACAAATATGCACTTCATACCTCCCTGGCCTGGTTCATGTGGAACCCCTGCCTAGAAGGCCTTTCCTACGTTCTTGACCAACAAACTCCTACTCCTCCTTCAAAGCCCTGCTCAAATGTTCCCTCCTTTGTAAATCCCTCCCTACAACTTTAGAAGAATTGATCATTCCTCAAAGGTATCAGAGAGCCTTTGGACATGACTCATCTCTACTAGTTGCCTGAATTGTAATTATTTGTTTACCCATCTACCCCCGGGCTCTGGCTAGATTTGAACCCCTCATACTCTGTCAAAGACAGGGATAATACAATGGCCTTCTCTTATGTAGTCTTTACTATAAGGCCAGGGGTTGTTTTACATATATTCACTCATTTAATCCTCACAACAGCCCTGTGAGACAGCTACTATTATCACTTCCATTCTACTCCATTTTCAGATAACTTAGACACAGAAAGGTTAAGTTACTTAACCAAAATCACACAGGCAGTCTGGCCCCAGGGTCTGTGTAAGTCCACCCTGCCTGCCCCTGTCTCGTTGTATCCCTCGTGTCTCGTTGTATCCTTCATGTGGTGCAGTGCCTGGCACATGATAGGATCTCAGTAAAGTTTGTCTTATAAGTAGGTAAGGAGAGAGGAGGGTATTGCTGTACCCCAGCCACCTCTGGCCCCAAGTCCCACCTAGAATCCCATGCTCCCCAGGCCTCCCCAGTTCTCACCCCACCTTTATCATTCCAAACAGCTTGCCAGGCAGTCATCAAGTCTTTCTTCCAAAAGGCTTTCCCCACCTCCCATCCAGCTCTTGCTCAGAGGTCCCGGTAGGGGTGAAGGATCTTGCTGTCTTTCCAGTGGGGAAACTGAGACTCACGGAAACCTTATTGCTTTCCCATGGATTTATTCAGGAGCGGGTGTCCTGCCCAACCCCCTAATGGACTGGTTTTACCTCTGTCGCCAGCAAGAAAAACAAATACCAAGAGGAAGGGGGAGTCTGAAGCCAGGATGGTCCTTTCCCTCTTCCCAATGCTCTGGCTGACCTGGTCACTGGTCTCTGGGCTGGGCCTGAAGGCAGGGAGGAGGGGAGCTGCTCCTGGGGGCCAGGGAGGAGGAGACAAGAGGCCCTTTGTCTGCGGAGCTCCTGAGACACCTGTTCTCCCCTCCTGCCTGCCTGCGGCCTCCCTTACGGCGAGCCTGTGTGCGGCCTTGTTTATCCTGCAGCACTGGCAGCCCAGCCCAGCCTGCTCCCAGCATGGGGCTCCGGCGGCCCCTGCCAGCACCTGCCCGGTCCTGGCAGCCCTGGAGGCTGCCCGCCAAACACAATCACCCCGCTGTTGACACAGTTGTTGATTTTCAGGAGGGGAGGAAAGAAGCAGCAAAGGCATTTATCAGCAGCTAGCTAATTTGCAGTTGGCCCGAGCAATCTTGCACCCCCACAGCCCGCCTGGGGGATGCTTGGGGCTCCAATCCCCCCAGCAGCTGGGGCCAAACATCACACCAGGCCCAAGCCCCACTGGGACCCAAGGCATCACCCCACATGGAACCCACGTGCCCCCATGCTCCCCAGGCTGGCACCCACAACTCAGACATTCCCACCCTCTTGGCTGATTGAGGCGTCTGGGTGCCAGGATCCCCTGGCCATGCTTCTTTGAATGCTCACCACTCACCCTCCCCCAAAGTCCTAAGCGCCCCCCCACCCCACCCAGGGCACTGGGGAGGGGCAGGACCATCTGACATGAGGAGTGGAGAGATCTGCCCTTACAACGACCTCTTCTCTCTGACTTGCTCTTTCCAAGTGATCTCTACCGTCCAGGCCTTGGATGGTCCCCTCTTACAGGAGGCCTTTTCTGACTGCCCAGTCTTGCTCTCCTGGGGGCTCCCAAAGCACCCTGCCCTGTTCCTCCCTACTCTCATGTTTGTCAGTCAGTATAGCAATCGATTATTTACTTCTCTTTATCTTCCTCAAAACTAATTTCTGAGAGTGGATATGGCTCATGCAGTTGAGCACCCGCCTCCCACACGGGAGGTCCCAGGTTTGGTTCTGGCGCCTCCTAAAGAAAAAACAGACAACGGGCAGACAATGAGCAAAAAATGAGCAAAAACAAAGAGCAAACAGACGAGGGAGCCATCTCGGGGCAGAGGGGCGCAGCACCGATTTCTGTAAGAGTGGCTCTGGTCCCATGTTTTCACTCTGCCTGGCTCAGCACAGCTGCATGCAAGCGCTCCTGACACATCTGCTGAGAGGGAGGATAAGTAGAGCAGGTCCCTATAGGCCAAATAACCACTCCACCTCCACCCCAAGTTCACACTTTTGGAGTCACCCCTGTGGCTGGTTAAAAGGCTAATGTGCTTATGGAAGTACCTCTTAATTTGCCACCAGCACAGGAACCTATAAATCTGATTAGCCAGTTATCTACGCAGAGATCAAAGAGCAAGCCACTGAAGGACAAAGGATGGGAGAGGGATAGATGAAGGTAAGGATACAAAGGTCCTGTGGGGTTGAGGGATAGCAAGAGAGCCTGGAGGAGGGCTTGCTGTCTGGTGAGGTAGAACCTCCCCTCTTCCCCATATGCCCCCTTTCAGTCTTACCTGCACCACCCAAGAACTCTTAAACCCAACCAGTCTTGATTCAAGAAGCAGGAAGTCCCTCCAAGGACACAACTGTCCCAACAAGGAGGGTAGTGATGGTCTCCAAACTGCCAAACACACACTCACTTACACACAAGCCTTTCTCTCGATTCTGGTTCCCCAAGCTCCAAATCTATCAATACCCAGAAAGGAGCAGCTAATAGCCAAAAATTACCCCCAGCTGGGGAGTGACATGCTGAGGAATATGTATCTAAGGCCAGAAAGAGTTGATAGAAGAGAAACTAAATTATGAAAACCCATAGGTCCTTGCTACTTTGAGCCAGTTCCCACAGGGCCATCAAGTACAGTTGTACAGACTATCTACTGCACAACTCTAAGAGCCATTTGCTTAGACTTGTGTACTTATTACAACAATTCTCTGGCAGATGGCAGTCAAGTTCATCCCTCCTGCCATCCATCTCCACCCCAAGTAAGATCTGACACAGGTCCTCTTTTCTTGGTCCCCTACCCTCTTTTCTGGCTCGGGTACCTGTGAATGAAGGCTGGCCCCCTCACCCCAACTAAGAGGAGAGCCCTTCCCCCTCCCTGCCCTACCGGCCCCAGCTCGGGAACCCACTTTACCCCACCATTAGCTCTTTCCCTACCCACTGTTCTTCTTCCAGCCCCTCTCCCTGGAGAGTCTCCCCCTTGCTCACTATGACATAGGAGGAAACTCGTTTACAGAGAGGAAAGGGAGGGCAGGAGGAAGACCACCTACTGCCCTGCTCCTCCCCAGGCAGACCAGAACTGAGACCCCAATTCTGGCCAGATGTTCTGGAGGAACTGAAGCTGGAAAGAAGAGGCAGAAGGAGGACCTCCCTCTGCGTCTCTGACTATTCTCTCTCCTTCCTCCCAAGCAGTTCTACCCTTTTCTCCTTGACGTTGGCTTACTGTCCCCTCTGCCTCCTGGGTTCTTACAGGCACTGCTTGGTCTCCCAGGGGACAGAAGGGGACTGCCACGGGCTCCAGAGCTGCAGGCCCACTCCCACCTACTTACAAACACACACACACACTCTTCACCAATCAAGGAAAGGGGAGCAGAGCAAGCCAGAGAACCAGCAGGAGCTGGAAGGGCTGCTCCTTTCTGCTTTCTTTTTTTTTAATAATTTTTTTATTTAATTTTTAAAAGATATTTAGATTATGTAAATGTTACACAAAAATTATAGGGTCCCTTCTGCTTTCAACATCTCCCTATTCATGTCCTACTCTACTCACCCCACCTGCCTGTTGTCCATACCTGCACAAGGGCTTCCTTCCAGCCCCTCCCCAGGGACCTTTTCTTCCCCCTTCCCTACCCCACCTCCTAAGAAACATGCTGGGAATCAAAGCTTCACAGGGATGGTTAAGTGACTTCAGGCTCCTTCAATAGGGCTGTGGGGTGGGGAAAGTTTAAGTGCTTCCTGCCCCCTCTGGTCACTGTCCACTCTGTGGGCACAGGTCCTGCCTGGTGAGGATGGGCAAGAATGGATTCTTTTGAGTAGCTTAGGCTAAGGCTTGGCTCCTTTTCTACCCCTCCAGCCCCACCCAGATGCCAGAGCCCACCATGAGGGTCCAGGGCCTCACTCAACTCATCACTGTGAAGGGATGTCGATCTTTCTCACAGGCTTCCATCTCATATGCCAACAGTTGCTATTCTAGTGGTGCTCAAGCCCCAACTCCGTCTTCCACAGAAAAAACACTGATGACTTTTTCTGTTTCACTGTCTGGCAATTCTAGATATAGTTTGAAACCTTTTTTAATTCTGATCACAAAAGTAACACACATTTGTTTGCTGTACTCCTTTTGGAAACCATAGAAACGGAAATAAGAAAATAAAAATGAGCCACAAATTTTAAAATGAAGTCAACAAGGGATGTTGCTCTACTGGAGTTGGGAATGGATCTGCTCTGCCCGCTGTACTCCTGGCCTCTAATTGGCCACCCCCACCCCATCCTGCACTTGCAAGGAAATCTCCCTACACCCCCAGGCTGGCTGCTCCTCCCAAATGGCCAGATCTGGACCCCCATGGCACCCACCTCTGCCCCATCTCAACTCAGGGTCACGGGATTGGCAGCGGGGCAGCCAAGCCAAGGAGCTGCGTCCGGCCCCAAACCCCTCCCCCCTCGTGGTGAGGAATAGAGGGAGGGGGCTGGGGCCGAGGCCCTCTGGGAACTAGTTCCACAGGCTGCACATTCCATTCTGAGTCAAGCAGGGGGTGGGGACTGGGGGAGGTGAGGCAGAGGGGAGGAGAACAGTCTGGCCTCTGGGGTGGATCCCCCGGGGAGCTCCAGGCCTGGCAGGGATTACAGACCAAGAGCACCAGGGGGAGGCAACTGGGAGTGTTCCTGCCTAGTCCAAGGTGGCCCTTTCCCCTTTCTCCTCTCCTCAAGCCAAAACACTGAAACCCTACCTTGGAAGGATGTGTCTCAGAAGACAAAGTGGGACAATGTGTGTGTGTGGGGGTAATGCTACTATCCCTCCCCCTACCCCAACCACTAGCCCAGGGGCTGCTTAAGGGGCTTGGTGCCAAGGCCATTTAAATGCTAAGGCCACTGCTGGGGGGAGGGGAGTCTGAAGGCTGCTGATGTCAAGGAAACTGGAATCCAGATTCATTGGAAGGTGAGTATCAGGCTTCCCAGAGGCTGGAATCCTCAACATCTGGGTACAGATCTCGGCCCCTTCTGCTCCCTTAGCTTGTCCCCATGTGCACAACCGGTGCTCTGAAAAGTCAGGCCACACACAGTACATCCCGATGGCCTTAGGAGGAGGCAGGGGCAACCCCAGCCACTTTCTCCTCACCTCGCAAGCCTCTCAGGAGACCTGACCTCTGCGCTGTCCCGCCTCTGGGTCCATCCAGCTACTCCCTGTCACCACCACAATCTGCTCCTCCTGGGGGTAAGCAGAGGGGCCTCAGGAATCGGAAGCAGGTCACAGAAATAAAGGAGTCTTCCTACAGCAGGGAGGGCCTTCTGCCACCCCCTTGGGCAGGAGAGCCAAGAATATGCCTGGAGAAGCAAGGAGAGAGGCAGGGGGTAACCACAAGATTCCAGCTGCGGGCCGTGCTGCAGGACAGAGAACTTTTCAAGGGGAGCAGCATAGGCCTCGCACCACCACGAGGCTTCGGCACTCAGGTTTACCTGGCTGAACGAAACTGAACATCCCACTCCACCCCACTCTTGGGAGGGAACTACCAAATCACTGCTGCTCAGAGAAAGTATTTGCATGTTTAATAGAAACACAGTCACCCCTGATCGGAGTATCTGGCAGAGGTTGGAGGTGACCCTCCTGAGCCGGCCAGCTGGGAATCTCCTAATCAAGTCTTCCCAAGCAAGGAGGACCAAGGCAGGGGCAATGGGGCCACCTCAGCTTGTGGGGAGGGGGTTACCCGAGTCGTGGAGGTATCCTCCATGGGTCTGGGCTCCCCAGCAGTGCTGCGACAGTCTCCGTGGCTAACATATCCGGGTTCCAAGAGGGGGACTAGCAAAGAGTGAGGATCTCAGCGAGTTCAGGCAGGAGTGAGCCCTCTTAAGCAAACACTGAGCACAAAAATAACTCCTATTCAAAGCACGATTTACTGTGTGCCTGGCCAGGCCTTCCCAGCACAGAGCCCTTTTCAAACACTCAGCTTCACCCCTGAAAGTGCTGGGGGAGGGGTGTGCGGCTACAACTACATTTGAATTCTACCTTTTCTGGTGGCAGTCAGTTCTCTACCCAGGGAGCTTGCCTGAGAAGGGACAATCTCAAAGCACCCCCAGAGGGGAGAAAACCTTTGTAGACTCGAGTGGCAGCCCCTCAAGGACAGGAATACCTAGATCCCCTGGAAGAACTGGCTTAGCTCAAGCAAAAACCTGCCAGATGACAGCAAACAGCACAGTCCTTAGCATTCACTGAGCACTGCTGCGCGCACTCTCAGACTTGAGTCTCCCAGTGCTTCCAAGAGGGAGCTGTTGTTACTGTTACTGTTCCATTTCACTGATGAGCAAACAGAGGCTCAGAGATTTTAGATCTCTCCTGGCTCTAAATCATTCTCACTGTACATATCATGTTGCCCCTAAATCTTGCTAATTATCAAAGTAGCAAATTGTCCAGGATGGGCATGAAGAAAAAATATAGATGGAACCTGCAACATTTCCAAAGCCATGGCAGTGTTGGAAGTCATCTTTCACCCTTACTGACCCCCAGCACTCTGAATTGGGAGTGGAAAGCATCTCTAGGCAAGAGCAAAGCATCATATTATATTAAGTAACGTTGCATTCACAAGCCCTGTTGGATCTACCTTCCAAACAATCTCTCATTTGCCCATCCCAATCCAAATCATCCTGTCTCCTCAATCCTGAATCAGCTTCCTAACTGGCCCCTCTGCTTCCATTCTGGCTCCCCTTCAAGCTATTCTCTATTTAGCAGCCGAAGCGATCTCTTCTTACAACCTTTTTTTTTTTTTCACTTATAAAAATTCATGACCTTTGTAGAAGATTGGAAAAATCAAGAAAGGCTAATGAAAATAAAAATCACCCTTATGCCCAGTATCCAGTTAACTGCTGTAAACATTATGATGCATCCTTCTAGACTTCTAACGATGTGTCTGATGGGCATATGTATACATACACATCTTTACAAATTTGTTATTATACTAGATAGCTTTATATCCTGTGATTTCACTTAAATTTTTTTTTTTTAGTTTTTGTTTTGTTTGTTTTTTTTTTTCAGTTTTTTTAGTTTTATTTTATATACAAAGAACTAGCATTGTTTTAGTCTAGTAGATGTCCTGGACGGTCCATTCAAGGAAGATCAGTTAGTCCAACTTGATGAAGCCTATATCCTTCGCATATTGAAGGAAACACTGGCGGCACATATTGTGATGGTATTTCTGGATCAGATCACGTCGGTTTGAGCAGACACGGCAAGAGCGGGAACCCTGGTGGAATATTCATGGATGGCTCCAGTAGCGCTGCTGGTGAACCACCTTGCTCTCAGGGTGCAACAAGGAAAAAGGGGTTAACTTCTTATTATATACATTTTTCAGGCTTTAAGCTATCCTTTTTTTGAACTAGTCATTTATTTGTTTGCAAGGACAAAAGGGTCTACAGAGTAAAAAAACAATCTTTCCTCCATCCCATCCCTCAGCCATCTAGTTTCCCTCCCCTGGGGCAACTATGATTACCATTTCTAGTGTACAAATAATCTTTTAAAATCCTAACTTCAGATCCTATCATTCCCCTGCTTAAAACCCTCCACTGACTTCCTATTGCCCTGGCAATAAAATCTAGGCTCCTAACCACTCCTACAAGGTCCAGGGTGACCCGGCTCAGGCCCTCCTCCAATTTCTACAGCCTCTCTCCTTCCAGTCCACTGCCCTCCAGCCACATGGCTGTTGCAAACCTTGTTCTGGCCTCAGGGAATTTTCATTTGCTGTTCCCTGGGCCTGGAATCCCCAGGCCTTTGCATGCCTGGCTCCTTCTCCTTCAGGCCTAGGCAGAGTTATCTCTGCCCAGGGCGGCCTTCACTGACCTCCCAGGCTAGGGCATCCCATGCCCATCCCCTACACATACGTTCTCTCTATCCCATCGCCCTCCTGTATTTCTTTCACATCACCTATTATGATCTGATAATGTCTTATTTTTAAGTTATTTATTGTCTGTCTCCCACAATAGAAAGAAGGCTGCTGAAGGCAGGGGCATTACCAGTCTTGTTCATGCCTGGAACCTCACTGCCCAGCACATAATAGGTGTTCAATAAATTCCTGTGTAAGGAATGAATGGGGCGGACTGCAATGCTGATTCACATCACTAGAAACTGCCCACGTGCAGACACCAAGAACCAACCCTCTGGCCACATCGCCCCACTCCTGGGGTGGGAGTCAGGCGGTCGGAGAAAGGAGAGACTAGGAGTCCATCGTACAAGGCCAGCATGCTCTTCCTCTCTGATGCCCACTTCACCCCTTACTCTAAGTGCTACCTGTTTGCATACACAAGGAGTTTGTGACAACCCAAATTCCTAGAAAATCCTCCAACTCCAAGTGGAAAGTTGGAGGTAAAACTTTTGTCCCTCACCTACCCCAAATCCCACATCAAGTCTGCCCAGACAGCTGGGATATTCGGGGTTCCCAGGTGAGCCCCAGCAGCAGGCAACACAAGAGCCCCCAGAGAACAGAGCTCCTCCAGGAATAGCATCAGCCCATCCCACCTGACTCTTCCAGGGGGCCCCAGACACCTGGGCTCCCTCTCTCCGGAAATTCACCAAGCCCCAGAGACACAAATGCACATCCAATCCTGAGCCAGCAGCTCAGGTTCTGAATACTCAGGGGGCACCAAGGGACTTAAAAAAAAAAAAAAAAACTTCCTTTCTGGGGCCTGATTTCCAGAGAGAACTGTGCAGTTGGACCAAGAATGAGGAAAAGAGAATGAAGTGCTGTTCTCAAAAAATTCTGCAGGGAGGGAGGAAGGAAGGAAAAAAGAAAAAACAAAAAAGTAAAGATAAAATACTCAAGAAAATGGAACTAGACAAAGAGGCGGGAAGAGAAGTCTGATCTGAAGAGCCAGAACCAGGAATGGTGGGAGTGAATGTGGTGTCACTCTTAGTACCTTGGAATTTAAACAAGCTTCTCCTCAGAATTTGGAGAATTGTCTACTTTATTAAGGAGTACAATCACAAAGCACTCTTCTGGGGTCTGTACAAGATCAGTTAAATAGTGATGACAAAACAACTAACACCTAACATTTCCCATGTATCAGGCACTGTTCTGGGAGCTTCACTTTATTAAGGCTTTTAATCCTCAAGACAATCTCATGTGGTAGGGACTGCTCATTTTAACCCCGTTTTACAGATGAGTAAACTGAGGCACGGAGAGGTTAAGTTAAAATGCCCAAGTTTTCACCGCCGGTGACGTCACCTGGGATGCAACTCCAGAGCCCTAGGACTTCATCACTAGGCTAAACTTGGCTCTCAGGACTCCAAGTAAGTGGGTCCTTCCGTTCCTGGAGTTCACGCCATCCAAACCAGCATTCCCTCAACATACCAGTTACAAAGAAGTTAGAAGACTCGCCCAAGCTCACGCTGCCCATCAGTGAGGAATTAAGACAGAAATGTGCTGAATCCCAGCATCTTGCGCGCCGCTTCCCAAGGAAGCACCGCGGAAACCAGGGTCTCTGGAAACCCCGCCCAGTTTAGCAGCATCTTCTCTGTCTTTCGCCAGACCCCTTCACCAGCGCCAGCGCCGCGGCGCCCTGCCCGGAAATTCCCACGGAGTCAAAGCAAACTTCCCAGGAAAACTCCCTGCCTTCCTCCTAGACCCTATTACAGAGGCGGCTGCCAAGAGCTCTGGTGGAGTCCTTGCAGCTGCCGTCGGCCCTCCAGGGCGGGAGCCTCCTCTCGTGCGCCCGGGGTCCTCCCGGAAAGGTCCAGGGCTGAAGTTCAAAATTCACTCCCCGCCCAGGCATAGCTCGCGGCCCAGCCCGGGACTCTTCTGCAACCCGCACGTCTCTTGCCCTCCCCAGCTCCAGTTAAATAATGGAGCACCTCCAGCCTGGAAGACCGAAGCGGGCAGCTGGGAGAATCCCCCAGGCGATCCCTGCGCGTCTGGGGAACTCCAAGCAGCGCGAGCCAGCACGTGTGTGTGGGGTGGGGTGGTGGGGTGTGTGTGTATGTGTGTGTGTGTGTGTGTGTGTGTGTTTACGTACGGAACGCGCGGAGTGGGAAAACAATGGCGAGCCGCTGGGAACAGAGAGACTACCCCCACCCTCCATCTCCCCACCCCCAGACGCGATTTGCTTTTGCAGTGAAATAGGAATGAAAAGCTTCACCTCAGATATACCAGGGCTGGGGGAGGTAAGAAGGCGGCTTGGGGAGGAGGGGGCTGAGTGGTGAGCGGGAGCAGCCAGAGCAGAAAACAAACAGGATGCAGCGCCCGGCTGGTCCGCTGGGGAACGAACCTGGAATGGTCGGAAAGGGTGCGCGGCTGGCCCCCCGGAACCGCCCACAACCGGCTAGCAATCTACATCTCGTCCGGAGCACCCGAGCCCTACAGAGCCTCGCTCGCGTAGCCTCGACCTCCTGCTAGGAAATTTCTGAACTGGGAGCAGAGGCAGGCGGGCGAGAAAGACCTGGTGCCCGGGTCGGTCAGCGAGGAGCGAGGCACCCCAAGCTCGGCTCTCGTGGTGCGCACACACACATAGACACAATCACCCCAGGCCTTACCCAGGCTGCCACCCCTCTCCACAAGGACCCGGGTCTGCCCGCGAAGAGCCCCACCGGCCGGCGTTGTTGGGGGTAGGTGGGGGGCCCGTTTCTCGTCGAAAAACTTTCCAAAGGATGGGAACTCTTAGAGAAGAGAGCCAGCGAGTCCCCAGAAACGTGGGGGCGCGAGTGTCAAACTTCGGAGGGCTGGGGAGAGGGGTGCTGCGGCACGCTCAGGGCGCAGAGCCGGCGCACTTACTACTCAGCCAGGCGCCAGGCTCGGGGCTCGCGGCTCCGCGCTCCTCCTTCTCCTCCGTCCGGGTCCTCTCCGCAGGCAGCGTGGGCTTCCCGCTCACATGCCCCGGCGACGCAGCTGGCTGGCGGGTGGGCAGGGCTGGGGCGGCAGCGCTGGGAGGGGGCACGTCCCCCGCCGTCGGCCGGAGTCGCGGGGGACTCGCGGCCACCCTGGGTCCGCGCCCCACGAGGGGCCGCCGTCCCGGGCGGCGAGCTCGGGTTCCGGCCGGGCGGCGCCCTCCGCCGAGCAAGGCCGCTCTCTGCACTCTGCCCTCTGCCCTCTGCTTGCGGCGGTCTCCCTGCCTTCCGCGGTCCTGCTTCCCGACTCGCCTGGACGCTGCGCTGGCCCGCCCGCCCCTCCGGCTCCCCGGCTCCCGGCCTCGGCTCGGTCACCAGTCAGGCCCCCCGAGGCTGACCGCTGCGCCCTGGGCTCAGACCCCGGCTCGCCGTCCCCGGGCTCCAGGACCCGCGCTTGCACAGTTCAGTTCCGAGCCGGGACTGGGAACAGGGCGCTCGCTGCTCGTTGCTGCGAGGCGGTTCGACAGCCTCAGAGGAGAAAGAGGGAGGGAGACAGCGGGCTGGGGGAGGAGGAGGGAGGGAGGGTGGAGAGATGTAGAAGGAGGGAGGGCCAGAGAGTTCCCTCCTCCTCCCTGCAGCCGAGTCCATCCAGGCATCCAACAGCTGGAAACCTCTGTTGGAAAAGGAAGAGCTGAGGTTCCCGGGCGTCGGGAGTGAGTGGCCGTGGAGGGAGGGGGTGGAAAGAATAGAAGAAAGAAGGTGGATTCCCTCCCACTGCCCAGGTGTGAGGGTCGCTACTGGGACTCCTAGCTCCCTAGAGCAAGACTTAAGAAGTTATCGGTCCAGCTCCTAGCCTCCTAGCCCCCCTAAACAGATAGCCTTGATTTGTTTGTTGTTGTTTTCCCCATTTTGGAACCTCCCTTAGGAACCTGATCCCACTGGCAGCTAGACAGCTTCCGGATGTCTCGGTCCCCTCCCCAGCCCTGTCATTTTGCACTCTCTCATAAAATTCTTTCATTTCTCCTGCCAGGTTGCGGGGTGGGTGGGTCTTTAATTCACGGTGTTTATTAAATGTCTAGCGCAGGAGTTCTTAACCAGGGGTCCATGGACTCCCAAGAAGTCCGTGGAAAGATTTCAGGGGGTCCGTGAGCTTGAATTGAAAAAAATCAACTCGATTAGATGTCCAAAATGATATGCGAGTTGCCTTGTCAAATACTACACCACAGTTTAATGTTCTTATTCAAGATAAACAACAATCTGCTCGTTGATATGTCTTTAAAAAATAAAATTTAACTTTAACTTTCCTATCTTTTTGATGTATTGGATTATTATTTAATGTGTTAAGAAAGAAGCCCATATGTATAGTATTGTGTGTGTGTTTTTTTTAGTAACTATATTTCAATATATGTAACTGATTTCCTTTATTTTATGCATTTAGAAACATTCTCGTGGGGACATGTTGGTGCGGGTATGACATATTTATTAAATAATATAGAGTATAGTATAGTGTGGACTTAGTATGACTTTTATTTTGATGTAGCATGTTCTGAGTGCAGTGGATAATTGCCTGCAAAAAGGTTGGTAAGGATGGCAGAGATGGTTTTACGACGCCATGGGAAATTTTGAATTTCTAAATGTTTGCCAAAAATGAACGTTGGGAACAGATGTTGAATTGTGTTAGGTTATCAGGTATTGAAATTATGGGCAAGTTGTAAAACATAATTTTGAATAATCCTAAAATTTAATTTAAAGACATGCCAACGTTAAGTGTCATAAAACTATTTGCCGCTACATTCTAAGAAGGGGTCCGTGGTTCTCGCCTAACTGGAAAACGGGTCTGTGGAACAAAAATGGCTAGGAACCCATGGTCTAGTATATGCCTGCCCCAACTGGGTCCTAGGGATATGAAGATGGATGAGACTGTGTCCCTGCCCTTTTTGGATTCCCACTTTGTGAAGGAGAAAGGTGGATTTATAATTACAGTAAAGTGGAAGAGTGCTAAGATGGGGCAAGCCCACCAGGCATGGGGCCCACCAAGGGCACTAGGGTGTGGGGACAGGAATCAGAGACATGTTGGGGTGTCATCTGAGTTGAGTCATGGAAGGACTTGGGGGAGTAGGGCAGGTTAGAGGAGTGGCAATTGTGGAACTGCAAGTAAGTGTTTACCAACATTGTAGGTGGCCCGTGTGGCAGCAGGGGATGGTCACAGAAGTGGGAGAAGTGGTGGGAGCCACCTCACAGGGAAGGCTCATAAGGCCTTCTAAGGACTTGGAGTCCATTATTCCCTCACCCCCTTGCCTGGCCAACTCCCCTATTCATCTTTTGGGTCTCTGTCTAGATATCAACTCTTCCAGGAGCCTTTGTTGGCAGCCAAATCTGGGTCAGGTACCCCATCCATGGGCTCCAGAAGCCCCCCCCCATCATAGATAGTGTGGTAACTGTTCATTGTCTGTCTCCCATGCTGGACTGTAAGCTCCATGAGGGCAGGAATGTGTTTCTCAGGCTCACTGTTGTGTCTTTTGTGCCTAGCCGGAGCTTAGAAAAACGCAGGTGCTTGGTTGAGTCAAGGGAATGGGGAGTCACTGAGGGATTCTAAGCAGGGCCTCTAATGTGATCAGTCAGTCTACAGGCAGTGACCAGACTGTTGAAGGAACCAGGGGGGAATGATGCAGGCCTAAGCGAAGCTGGGATTAGATAGGATGGAAAAGAGAATATTGGTGGGGGTGAGGAGGTAGGAGAAACCAACATTAATTCTTTTTTTTTTTTTTTTTTTTTAATTTAATAATTGAAAACATAAGCAATTGAAAACTAAAAAGTAAACACAGATAACATTAATTCTTCAGGGTTTGGTGTTTGGATGACTGTGGACAAGCCATTTTAGAGACCACACAAGAATTACCCTGTTACCACCAAGCCTTTCCTTCTCCCAGCCAACATGCCTCTGGGTGTTTTGGTTGTTTTTCTCTGGCCCCCGATTAGCTTCAATGGGGCACCTTCACTGGGGGTCCCTCCCTGTAACTGTCCTTAGCCACAGAAGCCACAGCAGATTGGAATAAAGAAAACAGAGATGAGGAGGTAGACTCTCCTCTCTCCAACATTCCCCAGTCCACCATCTCTCACTCCATTGGCACCTACCCTTCCTAATCACTGCCACCAAATTAAGATTTTTTTTTAGTGTCTGCCTACTGTGTCTAAAGTACTGTACTATTTTCATACATGGTATCTGTTTGTACCTGACAACAATTCTGTGAGGTTGGTAGCATTATCTTCATTTTAGAGGTGAGAAAAATAAAGCCCAAGATCATAGCCAGTAAGTGGTAGAAGGAAGTTATCTGACTCTGAAAATTCTAGATCTTTCCACACAACCACACCATTTCCCAGGAACACCCATCAAATCCCCACCATTTAACCCAGTTGAGCATTCCTTTCCTCTAGAAACACTCACTCCACAACCCCACACTCCTGATTTGTCTCCAATCTCACTGATGGCTCTTTGTCAGTCTCCTTTATTATTCCTCCTCTACCCTGGTCACCCTGGAGCCTCTCTCCTGCATCCCATTTTCCTCTCTCTCTCTGACCTCTCTCCCTAGGTGAGATTGTATCCATTCCCATAGCTTTATTTTTTTATTTATTTTTTATTTTTTAAAGATTTATTTATTTTCTTTTATCCATTTTTACCCCTCCCCGCCCACCCTGTTTTTGTGTCCATTCACTGAGCGATTCTTCATCCTTCTCCTCCTGTCTTCACCAGGATTTGATCCTCGGAACCTCTGATGTGGGAGAGAGGCTTCCAACCACCTGTACCACCTTAGTTCCTGGTTTTTCGGTGCATCTCTTCTTGGCTTTCCCTTGTGTCACTCTCCATTACGTCATCATCTTGCTGCGTGGCTTGATGGTGCGTCTGCGTGCAGGGCCTGGGGGGCTCACTTGCTCGTGGGGCCTGATGGTGCACCCATGCATGGGGCCTGGTGGACTGCATGCCTTCTATATTTTTCTTTTCTTTTTTTTAATTTTTACTGGGAGGTCCTGGGGATCGAACCCAGGTCTCTCCATATGGGAGATGGATGCCCAACCACCTGAGCCACATCCGCCCCCCCCCCCCATTCCCATAGCTTTAAATACCAACTATTGGCTGAAGATTCTCTCAATTTTCTTTTCAGATTTCCAAGTCTAATGCACTTTAGGCTCACATGACCAACCATGTACTTGGCATTTCTACTCAAGAATCTCATGGACCTTCTAAACCTAGCATGTTCAAAATTGAACTCTTAATCCCCTTCCTCCAAGTGTGTTTACTCCCTGTACCATCTTTCCCTTCTTGGTAAATGGCACCACCACCTAGGAGTCATCCTTGATTCCTCCCTTTCCTATCTAACTGCATTAGTGAGTGCTGCTGATCTAGATCCAAAATTATACCCCCAATCCATCCACCTCTCCATCTTCACTGTCACCCCACCCAGGCCACTGTCATCTCTCACCTAGACTCAAACAACCTCACTGCTTCTGAGAACCCAGACCACCTGCAGCCACATCATTCAGCTAAGGCTGCTTACATGGACATGACTTCAATATTTGTTCCAGAAATGTCTTTCCCAGGAGAATAAGGCTGTAAACCACTAAATAACTTCATTATTTGCCTCAAGAACTTCCTGAAAATCAATTTATCTGGACAATAGTTTGCTCGAACAGCCCCCTTCTCTGGACAATAGTTTGCTTCACTGGTCAAAAACCAGTAGTTTATCAAGCAATTCTTTATTTATCGAGACATCTCCTCACTGTGTCCTCCAGTCCTAAACTGTTATATCACAAATTTTGCTCAATCCCAATCAGATCCCCACATTGAAAACTCCTCCTTAAACCAGACTCCAAACCCTATAACTGTCTTCCTCTGGGACATTACTAAGACTCTGTCAAGGAGAGTCGCTCCCTTCCTGAAGCAAGTAATAAACTCAGTTTTGCTTGATCGATCGGTGGGTTATTCTGGTGGTCTTTGGGGGCATCAGCAGTCCCCCCTTTAACCCTCCAGTCCACGCTATGCAGCCACCAGAGTAATCTGACTGATTAAAATCCTCCACAGCTTCCCACTGCTCTTAGAATAAAATCCTAACTCGTTATCCTGGCCTAGAACTGCTGGGTGGAGTGTACCTGTCTTCCCGGACTCCTCTTCTGGGCTCTTTTTCTCTCTCCCCACGTTCCAGCTATACAGATCTTTCAGTTCTTCTTGGTTACCAAGCCCTCCCCAACCTCAGAGTTTTCTACCAGCGGTTCTCTCTACCTGGAATGCTCTTCCCAGTACAGGCTCCCTTTCATCCTCAAGTCTCAGCATAAATGCCCAGTCCTTCACCTTCCCTCCTCCCTTGATCTAAAACCACCCCCACCCCTACCCCACCTTTATTCTCTTTCTCAGCCCCCTGTTTACTTCCCACATTTGGTACTTTTTTTTTTTTTTCTCTTTCTGTTTTCTCGTGCTCTGCCAGTTTCCCTTTAGACTGTAGGCTCTATGACAGAAGGACCTTGTCTACCCTATTCTCCATTTAATTTCCAGAACCAAACACAGAGCTGGGCCTATGGTAGATGCTCAAAATTTATGTGCTGACTGAATTACTTTGATTGGTTCCAATGAGTGTGATCTCTAATCCGCTTTGTGGCTCAGGAGACACTGGTGAGAGCTACCAGGCCAAGGTGTGCGAGGTTTCCCCCACATTTCCTCTAACCTCCAAGGTTAGGGACAAGGTGTAAAATGCAAACGTCCTTGGGAGAAGTAACAGAGGATTAACTTCTCACAGTGGTGTGAATTGCTTTCCACAGGACCAGGTTTGAAGGAGAGAAATCCCTCAGAGAGAAAGTGAGCTGAGGGGCTGGGAGAAGGAAAGCGCACCCTGACTTCCGAAGCCCATCCTGCTCTCCCCTTCCACCACCCACACCTAACCAAGGGTGATTTTCTCGCGAAGCTTAGCGAGGGGGCGCTTGTGGGTCGGCTGAGAGTAGGCCCAGCCTAGTGGGACTTGTCTGGGAACCAAGTCTTCATACTTATGCCTTCTGAGTAGGGAAGGACTTTCCTACACACCCATCACCAGAGACACCAGTCAGAGGGGCTCAACTTGGGGATCTTGCTCCATGGCCGAGTCTACAGGAGCGTCTTTCCTGAGACAGACTCTGCCTTCAGGCTGACCCCTAGTGGGGTTCTCAGTTCTGCTTGGCCTTTTCCAGAGGACCGCACTCAGATGTGGGAAGCTTATCAAGCAAATAACAGATGGACATGCTTGTTCCATTTGCCTCTTAGAACCTGAGGGTTTAAGATTTGGAAGGAATCAGCCTTCCAGAACTATCTCCTCCAGCTCTGTCTTTGTGCAGTGGAGGAGACTGAGGCATGGAGAGGAGAGGTTTCTTGCTCAAAGCATGAAAGCCACAGAGCACCAGAAGAGAGCTGGTGACTCCTAGTCACAGCCCAATTCACCACCTTCAGGGGTGAAATCTGTGCAGACCCTGCACCATACACATTTCCAGACAACTTCCAAGTAAGGAAGCAGTTTTCTGAGAGTAGACACAAGAGGCCTAGGGTAGACTGCCCTCCATCGGAAGGCCCAGGCCATCCGCTGTTCCTCCTACCCACACCAAGCCACTCTCCTGCCTCCCTTGTCCTTCAGGCAAGTGGTCCTCAGACGTGGCGTAGTCAGCCAACTCTAAACCCAATCTCCCCATTTGCCAGGACCATCTCAGGCCCCATATTCTTCATCAAAACATACCCTGTCGCTCCAGCTCACAGTCATCTTTCCTTTCTGTGAGAGTCCATACTTTACACACAGGACCTCTTTTAATTCAGCAACCCTGAGAAGATGAGGACAGTTCCATTTTACAGAGGAGGGCAATGGCACTTATAAGGGGAAGGAAGTTTTCCAAGACCGCATAGTGAAGGGACAAGAGCTGACATTTGAACTCAGGTTTTCTGACCTCAAGTCCATGCGTTTTCTGCTATATTATGCTGCTTCTTATAGGGTTTTATGGTTCTGAGAATAACTGTATAAACTAGCACTTGAGTATCATTCTAGGCTCTACGTGACAATCAGCCTCCGGCCCCCCAGGACAGAGGTCAGCCCATAGCTCTCTAAACATCATCAGCTGCCCCACCCCCAACATACTTGCACATATGCATATAGGAACCCCACACAGTGCGTGTGCTCAGCTAATGACTTAAGTCCTTTACTCACACACACACACACACACATTTCCAAAACATATTCACTCCAGTCTTCACATATTTAGCTACGGTGGGGGGCTGAGCATAGGGAAGGGGGTGGAGTAGTCATTCTCACCTCCAGGACAGACATGCTCTCTTGCTCTCTCTCTATGTAAATTTCATTTTTGGTGTCCTAATCCACAGGGGTAAAAATCAGGCCACATGTCTTACTGGTCAACTTGGAATGGGTGCGGAGCAGAGATAAAGGCATCCCCCCTTAACAAGCACACGTGGGTGAATATACACACAAACACACACACACACACAAATGGTTGGTTTTGTGGGGTTTTTTTCTTTCCTTTTTCCACTCTCTCCCACCCCTTTCCACAGAGGCAGGTCATTAGGTCCCACCTGAAAATGCAGCAGATTGAGGGACAGTGGGAGAGCACTGAAGAGAGTGTGTGCTTCCCAGGAGCCTGGGCGATTTAGAAAACCCTGAGGCTGCCTCTCAGTCCTCCTCACCTCCACCCCCCCACCCCCACCCCCTGGCTTACAGTGCTCTACCTTTACCACCTGACTTTTTTTTCCAGCCCTCTTTCCTGTCTAGGGGAGACCTAGATCTCCATCCTGGGAGGGATTGGCAACAATTAACAAAGGCACCATGGAGTAAAGACAATTAACAATCCAGAAAAGAGGGGAAAGAGAGGCTTTGTTCTGGTCTCCATGGCAACGGGGGGGGGACAAAAGAGGAGGAGGAGGAGAAGGGGCCATCCAGAGAGGCTGATACTTTCCCTTTCCTTTCATCCCTCCCCTCTCCCGCCCCCTTGGGTATCTGCCAGGGAGACTGAGGGGATCTTGAAGGGAACAGGGCTGGGACAGGCCAAGACTGAAGGCTGGGGATTCGAGGTAGGTGACTCCAAAGTTCAGGTCCTAGCTAAGAGCTCACTGGGGAATGAAGGCCAGTGAAAAAACCTCAGGTCCAAATCAATCTCCCCTTCCTCCCTTCTTTTCAGAAGATCTCATCAGTCATTCCTCATGAAGACTTGGTGTGAAGAGGAGTCAGGAGGCAAGACCAGCTACATAAGCTGCAGGGCCCAGGGCAAAATGTAGATGTAGAGACCATTGTTCAAAAATGATGAAGAGTTTCAAGATGGCAATAGCAGAAGTTTACATCAAAGAAGTAGATGTGGCTCAAGCAGTTGAGCGCCTGCTTCCCACATGGGAGGTACCGGGTTCAGTTCCTGGTGCCTCCTGAAAAAAAAAAAACTAACAAAACAAACAAAAAAAAACAACTCAAGGGAGCCGATGTGGCTCAGTGGTTGAGCACCGGCTTCCCACATATGAGGTCCCAGGTTCAATCCCCAGCTCCCCCATACCTAACAACAAAAAAAGTTCACATCAAGTGCTTGCAACTGCACAGCTGGCACATCCATGAAGCTGGCCCTGTTAGGAGGTGGCTTGGGGCCTGGGCTCCATCTGCCTGTTAGGGGTGTGTGTGTGTGTGTGTGTGTGCGTGCGCGCTCGCGCATGTGTGTGCGTGTGCGCGCGCGCACATGCGTGAGAGGGCACAGGAAACGTGCACAACTTTGGGGCAGTCTCTTTCCTTCCTAGACTTCTGGTTCCTCAACCATTAACAAAGAGCTTGAACTAGGTGGCCTTCAGCTTTCTTCTCTATGGTTCTCTACTTCCTCCTTTAGAGGCTGAGAGGAGGATTTTCAGGGCTCTCTCCACAGCACACAGTTCTGAGCTCCACCTTTGGAGTCAGCGAGAAACCAAGTACAGAAAACTTATTCACAAGAGTGGGCTATTCTTGGCGACCAATAGTGGCCAGCTCTCCCAGGTTCCCCTGTTTGGAAGAGCAGAAGACAATGAAGGACCCTGAGCTCCAAACTCCTGCTGGAGATCATGTTGTCTGGGAAGATTCAGAAGGCACCCTGAGACCTCATAAGGTGTTTCTATCCAGAACAGAAGGTTCTAGGCATGCAAAGCCAAGCATGCCAGCCTTGGCCTCACAGAGGGCCTCTCCATCCACCAAAGGAGACTGGCTGCCAGGACATGTTTTGCTTTTGTCAACCCTAATATTGCGAGGGAAAATGGGTGAGGGGCCCTGGAGCCCTCTCCTTCTAGGGTTCAGCCTTACTACCCTGTGAATGCAAGTGAAATGAGGAATATTTATTAGAAACTAAGCCCAAGGAGGAAAAAATCAGTTGCTTCAGAGGCCCAACATCAGGCACAAGGTCACATGGACAGTCCTCTCTTCCCTCATGCCTCTGCCTGGAGGACATCTTCCCAGGACTCCTTGCAGGGTGCTTAGAGACAGGGAGGGCTGCAGAACCTTGAGGCAAAGCACATGCCTGCATTTCCAAGAGGGGCAGGGGCAGGCTCCTGTACTTGCATTGTAGCATTGTTTCAACTTGAAACAAAATTAATCTACTACTCTCTTTCCCCAGAGTCCAGTCTTTTAAATTTTGTATTTCTTTTGATATCAGTTTTTAACACATTTTATTGTTTTAATCCCTTAGTCTTTTATTTTACTGGTTTTAATGGCTTTACTTATCGCCAGCATTTTTAATCTCTGCTTTGTCTTTCTTTTGGCTATTTTATACAATTTTCTTTGATCTCATCTTATCTTCTAGACTTATTGTTATTGTCATATCTTTTTATTCTCCATCTTTTATTTCTAACCTTTGCCTTGTCATGTCTTTGTTCTATCTTTTCACTTCTTTTTAGTTTATTTGGTTTTATTTTTAGTTCATAGTATCACTTTATTACCTGCTGCCTTTTTTCTTCCCACTGTTTTTACCATCTTTTTATTTCTTCTTAGTTAACTTTATCTTCTTATTGAATGTTGTATTAGCTTCCATTTTTTACTGTTTTCAATTCTCTCAGCCTGTTAAATGTGGAGGCTGGAAACACAGCCCTCAGGGAGAGCAGCCAGGCTGGCACAGGCCCTAGCCAAGGTGGCAGGATGATCTGCCTTTTTGAGTTGACCCTTCCAGAAACCCCTCATAGATGACCATTTGTTCCAAAGCCGGCCCCTCCAAAGCATAACTCTGTGAAATGTAGGAGACCTAGGATCTTAGCTTCCAAGCATGCCCTAACAAATTTCCCCAAAGTTGGTGGCTTAACACAACAGAAATTTATTCTCTCACAGTCCTGGAGGCTACCAGCCTGAAATCATGCCCCCGCTGAAACCTGTGGAGGAGAATCCTTTCTTGCCTCTTCCCTGCATTCCTTGGCTTGTTGATGCAGCACTTCACGGCTTGCCTCATTGTCACATGGTGTTGCTCCTTGCACCTCTTCTCCTCTGCTTATAAGGATTAAGAACTGGTCCTGGGAAGCGGCTGTGGCTCGATCATTAGGGCTCCCGTTTACCATATGGGAGGCCCCTGGTTCGGTTCCCGGGGCCTCCTGGTGAAGGCAAGCCCGCCCGCACAGCGTGGTTAGCTGACCCAGCGAGCACAAGCAGCAAGGGGGGGATAAATGAAAAAATAAATAAAATCTTTAAAAAAAAAAAAAAAAAAAAAAGAACTGGTCCTACTGGATTAAGAACCCACCCTACTGGATTAAGAACCCACCCTACTCCAGCATGACCTTGTTTAACTTAACTATTTCCATCTGCAGTGATCCTATTTCCAGGTAACCAGGAACTAGGACTCGAACATATCTTTTTGGGTGATACAATTCAACATATAACACATAGTGACAACACATCTGAACTCCTGGAATAGTGTAGCTTTCTCACATCATCTGCCATCAAACTGCTCTGTATGTACAACATCATCTAAAATGTGCCATCGTCAGACATTAGACCAAGTCTCTAAATACACCGCAACACTTGTCAGGGTGGGTGTGGTAAGTAGGAAATTTTAGCCGGGGAAGAACTCTCAACACATCTCTACAGGTTTAATTTTAATAAGAAACCAAGTGGTCTTGATCATTGTAACAAAAGGCCTTGGGAGGAGGTAGAATGGAGGGTCTTCGGTAATCCTGTCTCCATTCATTCATTTGATAAATGTCCATTGAGAACCTACCATATGCCATAAACAGTGCTAGGCAAGGATGATAAAGTGATGAGCAAAAGGAGCCATGGTCCTTGCCATCATAAAGTTTAGCACCTAATAAAATGATATTTATTTGACTGTTACCAATCTGATTTGTCTTCCTCCCTGGCAAGATTACAGATGGTATTTAGTCAGAGATTGCTAGTTGTCCCCCATATTTGTTTTTCCCTTCTAGAATAATACAAGTTTTATCTGAGAAAATGATTGTCAATCTGAAGACTGCATTTCCCAGTCCCCCTTGCAGATTAGTTGGCCTTGTGCCTCAGTTCTGCTCTATAGGACCTAAGCAGAAATGATGTAAGCAACTTCCTGGTCATGTCCTTAAAAAAAAAATGTGCATCTACCCCCACTCTCTCTTTCTCCCTCCTGCTTGCAGGAATATAGGCCTGGTGGCAGGAGCTATAGCAGCTATTCCAGGCTGTTAGATGAAAGAAGGGTACTGAAAATTCTGAACAATGGGTGAGGGCTCTGGGTCCCTGATAACATGGAGCTCCCATAAAGCCCTGTACTATTTGCTTAATTTTGGACAATGACATGAGAGATTAATACACTACTATGTTGTATAAGCTTCTGTGACATTGGCCTTTGTCACAACAGCTGAATCAGTTCTCTTTAGCATGCAATTCTCTCCCAAAACATCTCCTTGAGAGGCAAGGAGTACTTGGCAAGCCTGGAATCATATGCTTCAGAGAACTTTTAGAAAAGAATTACCTATATCCCTGCTGAAGTAAACATATCCCTACTGGGTTACTCCTATAGTCAAGAAACAGAGCCCTTGCTTGTCACCAGGGCTCATAAGGGTGGGTGATCTGCTGTATTTCATGGCTGTACCTCTGAGTCTAGACAAGCCTCTTCACTGGGTCTCCTTCTTTTCTTTGTTCATTCCTTAAGAAAGAATGAGGAAATTAAAAGAGAGAGAGAGAATGAATTGTTTGTGTCCCTGAGAAGTAAGCTAGGTATGAGCACTAGTTCCTACCCTAACTATATTTTTCGTGACCAACTCTGCAAGCTGAAGAACCTATTCTGTTAGAATAATCTCTCATCAGTGGAATCTACACCAATGACCACACTGACCTCTTTCCTTGCCAACAACATGATTCCTTCTCAAATCTTCTTTTTTTTTTTTTGGAGGTACTGGGGTTTGAACCTGGGACCTCGTACATGGGAAGCAAGCACTCAACCACTGAGCTACACCTGCTCCCCAATGAGAGTTGGCTTTTCCGTTTGTTTGTTTATTTTGTTTTTAGGAGGTACCGGGGATCAAACCCAGGTCCTCAGATCTTCTTTTGTCTTAGAACTCTGAGTTGGCCCTTAAAATGTTTACCTCCATGCTCCCTCGTCACCTTTGTAGTAACTTCTTGACCTTGCATAGACTAACTTCTCTGCAGCCAGAGGCTTCTGTGAAAGCCTGCAGGCTCCTCCACCACAGAGCAGCAGCACTCCAAGCATAGTCCTGCCCCTCCTCAGCCACGTGACAGCATCCCCTCATCCCAATGCACCTCAGTCTTGTTCACTGCTACATCCCAAGTCTCTGAATATGTATTAATAGTCAAATCCTGTATAATTCCAAGCAGTCCAAGGATAATGGTTAGATCCTTCCAAAAAATTCCTTGAAGTTGCTTTCTAATATCTAAGGTACTTCTTCTAGTATGAGGCTGGATTACTTTTTTTTTTTTTTTTTTGAGGTACCAGGGGCTGGGGATTGAACCCGGGACTTTGTATGTGGGAGGCCGGAACTCAACAACTGAGCCACATAGGCTTCCCTGAGTTGATTTTTTCATTTGCTTTGCTTGTTGTTTGTTTTTGCTTTTTCAGGAGGCACTGATAACCAAACCCAGGACCTCCTATGTGGGAGGCAGGTGCTCAATGGCTTGAGCCACATCTGCTTTCCTGGATTACTTTTTTTTTTTGGTGCTGAAACCCGGGATCTAGATTACTTTTTAATTTAGGATGGAATAGTGTAATATCTATAAAGAGGACTAGATTTTATAAGAAAAAATTAAAATTAGGTCCTTTTTTTTTAAAGTTCTATGTGGAAAATGAGGCAAAAGTGAATTGGCTTTTCTAATCTCAATGTCATTAAGTTTCCACACTCCTAGACTAGGACTATAGTCTAGGCAAGAACAATAAAGTGATGAGCAAAGAGAGCTATGGTCCTTGTTGTCATAAAGTTTAGAGTCTGTTTTAGTTTGCTAGGCTGCCAAAATGCAATATACTAGAAACAGTTGGCTTTTACAATGAGGATTTATTAATTTGTAAGCTAACAGTTTCGAGACTGAGAAAAATGTCTAAATCAAGGCATCATCAGGTGATGCTTTCTCCCTGAAGACCAGCTGCTGGCGATCCTGGACTCCTCTCTCATATAGCAAGGCATCTGCTGGTCTCTCCTTTGTCTTTGGAGTTTCACTGCTTTCAGCTTCTGGCTTCCTCTGGCTTTCTCTCTGCTCCTGTGGCTTTCTCTCTGTCTGTCTCTCTGTATTCATCCTATTTATATAGGACTCCAGTAAGAGGCTTTAGACCCACCCTGGGTCATGCCTTACTGAAGTGATCTAATCAAAAGGCCTTTAACTAAAGTAACCTAATGAAAAGTTCCCACCTGAAATAGGTTCACATCCACGGAAAGGATTAGCTCCAAGGACATGATTTTTCTGAGGTCCATAAAAGCCTCAAACTACCACAAAGTCTAATAAGAGGTTATTTATCTAACTATTACCAATCTGATTTGCCTTCCCTCCAGGCAAGATTACAGGAGGTTCTTATGTTAGAGACTGCTAGTTGACCGTGGACAGCTACTAGGGTATCTGTGGCAGTAAGTCTCCAAGATGGCCACCAATGACCCCCACCTATTGGTGCTCACTCCCCTTGCCCTTGAGTAATCTCTTCCCACTGAGTGTGGGCTGGACTTAGTGGCTCTCTTCTAATGAACAGGCTAAGGCAGAAATGATGGTATGTAACTCCAAGACCAGGTCCTAAAAGACAGTGTGGCGCTTGGACCATTCACTCTGAGAGAAGCCACTTGCCATGTTGACCAGGCCTAGGAAGGGCCCATGTCCACAAAGACCCCTGCCCACAGCCATGTGAGTGCACCTGGAAGCAGATATTAGAGTCCCAGTCAAGTCTTCAGAGACTGCATCTTCAGCTGACACTTGACTGAACCTCATGAGACACCCTGATACAAAACTGCTCAGCTAAGCAGCTCCTGATTCTTTTTTTTTTTTTTTTTTTTTTTAAGGTTTTATTTATTGATTCATTTATCCTCCCCTTGCTGCTTGTGCTCACCGGGTCAGCCAACCACGCCATGTGGGCGGGCTTGCCTTCACCAGGAGGCCCCGGGAACCGAACCCGGGCCTCCCATATGGTAAACGGGAGCCCTACTGATTGAGCCACAGCCGCTTCCCAAGCTCCTGATTCTTGACCCTCAGAAACGGTGAGACAATAAATGCTTATGCTTAGCTTCTGTGGATGGGATCAGCCACCTGTGAAAAAGGAAGTTAGTAATTAGGAAGCTAAGAGAATATCTGCTCTTGGGAAAGTATGATTGAATCAGCTATATAAGCTATATTCGCCCAAACCTCTTAGCATGCCGTTGGACACAAAATTAGCTAATTCATTGATTGTGGGCTACTTACTGAGACTTGTATAATTTCTCTCTATTTGCTTTATTTAAGCAAATATTTAGTAGAGTCACAAAAGCTCTTTCTGGAGTGAGAAAAGAGTTATTTTGCCAGGCGAACTATTTTAAATGTCTTCTCTGAAATCTTCCCTGACTATCCCCCATCCCTGGCCTCACCTTTACTCCAGCCATCAGGGTTTATCATTCTTTCTTTAGTACTTTCAGGGCACCCTGGGAACACCTCTGTTATGGCTTGTCCCTACATTGTAATTGTCTGATTACTTACTATTGTCCTCATTAGTCTGGGAGATTTTTTTTTTAAGGTGGAGACTGTGACTTATTCATCTTTATTCTTAGACCTGACACAGTCTCTGACCCATAGTATAAACTCAACAAATATTTCTTACATGAATGAATAAGAATATATTAATGAATGAAGGAATGAACAAGTGAATGAACTGGCCTTGGAATAAAACTAAGTAGCCTGGGAAAAATTTCATCCCTTCTGGACTTCTGTTCACCTATAAAATGATGGGGTTGGGCAAGATCATGTCTAAGGTTCTTTTTCACTCAGACCTTCTGTTTTATATGATTGAAATTGGGAATGGAAATCTATGCCTTTCTACGAAAAGCAATGCCAGGAAGAAAATAATAATGTATGGAAACCAGTGAAATAGGAAACAAACCAACAATAGAAAAAATCAATGATAGTAAAGTCTGGTTCTTTGAAAAGATCAATAAAATTGATAAATCTCTAGTTAGATTGATAAAAAAACAAAAGAGAAAAAAACACAAATGAATAGTAGCAGGAATAAAGGGGGTAGGGCATCACTTCAGATCCTATAGACATTAAAAGGATAAGAAGGGAGTCTTAGTAACAACTTTATAGAACACATTTGGCAACTTGGATAAAATAGACAAATTGCTTGAAAAATGCCTATTGCCAAAACTAGCCCAAGAAGAAGTAGAAAATCTGAATAGCCCTTTATCTAGTAAAGATTGAATTCATATTTATAAAAACCAAACAAACAAAAACCCTTCAAGGGTGAAATTCTATCGAATATTTAAAAATGAAATAATACCAATCACATGCTAATTGTTTCAGAAAACAGAGGAGGAAGAAACATTTCTCAATTCATTTTATGAGGCTAGCATTACCCTGATATCACAACCAAAGATATAACAAGGAAGGTAAACTACAGACTAATATCCCTCATTAACATAAACACAGAAGCCTTAACAAAAATTTAGCACCTCAAATCCAGCAACATATAAAAAAGATAAGGGAAGCGGTTGTGGCTCAATCAGTAGGGCTCCCGTTTATCATATGGGAGGCCCAGGGTTCGGTTCCCGGGGCCTCCTGGTGAAGGCAAGCCCGCCCGCACGGCGTGGTTAGCTGACCCAGAGAGCACAAGCAGCAAGTGGGGGATAAATGAATAAATAAATAAAATCTTTAAAAAATAAAAAATAAAAAAAAATAAAAATAAAAAAGATAATATATCAGGACCAAGGGAGGTTATCCAGGAATACAGGTCATACAGATAATAAAAAAGGAATAAAACTTTCTTTATTTACAGATGATATGATATGTATGTATGGAGAAAACCCCAAGTAATGTACAAAAAAATAAAAAAGTTACCAGAACTATGTGGATTGAGCAAGGTTGCAGAATACAAGGTCAATATACAAAATTCAGTTGTATTTCTATACACAATTTGAAAATGAAATGAAAAGGTACCTTACACAATAGCATCAAAACCATGAAATACTTAGAGATAAATTTGACAAAAGATGTGTAAGACATTTACACTGAAAACTACCAAACACTGTTGAGAGAAATTAAAGAAAACCTAAATTATTGAAAAATTCCATGCCATGTTCATGGATGGAAAGACTTTTTAATGTTGTCAAAATGTTAATTCTCCCAAAATTGATCTTTAGATTCAATGCAATTCTAATCACAATCATCCAGGGATTTTTGCAGAAGTTGACAAGTATATTCTAAAATTTATGTGGAAATTCAAAGGACCTAGAATATCCACAGCTATCTCAAGAAAGAACAAAGGTTGGGGAGCAGGTGTAGCTCAGTGGTTGAGTACCTGCTTCCCATGTATGAGGTCCCGGGTTCAATCCCTGGTACCTCCTAAAAACAAACAAACAAACACAACAACAACAACAACAAAAAACAAAGGTAGAGGACTTAAATTACCTGACTTCAAGACTTACTATAAAGCTACAGTTACCAAGTCAGGGTCTTATTGGCATAAGGACAGACATGTAACATATAGGTCAATGAAACAGAATGGAGGGTCCAGAAATAGGCTGACCCATGTTTCATTAATTGATTTGATTTTTGACAAAGGTGCCACAGTAATTCAAAGAGGAAAGGGTATCTTTCAACAAAAAGTGCAAGAGCTACTGTATAGTGTAGGAAAAAATATATACCTTGACTCCAATCTGATAATATACACAAAAATAAACTAGAAATTGATTCTAGAACTAAACATAAAGGCTAAGACAATAAAATTCTAAAAGAAAACATAGGAGAAAATCATTGTGATCTTGTGGTAAACAAAGATTTCTTAGGACATAAAAAGCACTCACCATAAAAGAAACAATTAGTAAATCTGACTTCACTAAAATAAGAAATTTCTGGTCTTCAAAGTACTTTTAGAAAATGAAAAGGGAAGTCACAGGTCACGGTCTGGGAGAACATATTTGCAATACATATATCTGACAAAAAACTTGAGCTCAAAATATATAAAGAATGCTTATAAATAAAAAATAAGGGGGACGGATGTGGCTCAAATGGTTGGGCATCTGTCTCCTGTATGGAGGGACCCAGGTTCGATCCCCGGGACCTCCCGGTAAAAAAAAAAAAAAAAAAAAAAAAAAGACAAACCAATCCAATTTTTTAAAAAATGGGCAAAAGATTTGAACAGTTGCTTCACCAAAGAAAATATATAAATGGCCAGTAGACACATGAAAAGATGCTCAACATCATTAGCTATCAAAGAAATACAAATCAAAACCACAATAATCTTTTACTGCATTCCCATTAGAGCAGCTAAAAAAGAAAACATGGGCAAAACTGAGTGCTGACAAGGATGTGGAGAACTGGAATTCTGATATGTTCCTGGAGAGTACGTAAAATGCTACAACTACTTTGGGAAATAGTTTGGCAATTTCTTAAAAAGTTAGCATACACTTACCACACTATCCAATAATTCCACTGCTAGATATGTATCCAACAGAAATGGATATACATATCCACAAGGACTTGTACATAAATGTTCATGAAAGCTTCATTCATAATAGCCCCAAACTGGAAACAACCAATGTCCATCAATAGGTGAATGGATAAACAAACTGTGGTATGGCTGCACAATAGAATACTATTCAGTAATAAAAAAGAAACAAACTAATGATACATGCATCAATTGGGTGAATCTATACACCAAAGGGTACATACTCTATGGTTCCATTTATATGAAAGTCTCAAATTTGCAAAACCAGTCTATAGTGACAGAAACCAGATCAGTGGTTACCTGGAGTAGGGGTTAGAGGGAGACTGGATGCAAAGGGGACAAGGGAACTTTGGGGGGATGATGGAAATGTTCTATATTTTGATGGTTGCTATGTTTACATGGATTTATATATTTATCAAAACTCATTAAACTGTATACTTTAAAATGGTGTGTTTTATTTTTAGTAAATTATATCTCAATAAAGTTAATTTTAAAAGAAAGAAAGCAGGGAGAAAAGGCAACACTGCTATGTCCTACACTGAGGGAGTGTGGTTTGAACCCAGTCTCCCCAGTCTCAATCTTCCCATTGTCCGTCAGCAGGCTGCCAGCATCTCTACCCCAAGCCATCCCACAGCAGGGGCTCCTTTCTCTGCGAAAGGTCTCTTTTCTAGCACGTCCTCTCCACTTACCACTCCCAACCAGGATCTTTCTTCATCAGCCTCCGCAACCTATAGCCTCCTGTATCACCTACCAGCTGGCTTATCAATGAGTTGTCTAATTCCCCAGGTAAGGGCTCGGGGCCAAAGCTGAGCAGGCTTAGCAAATTGTGCTCAGCAATGTTGGCTCTCAACTAAACACATCAGCCTCACAAGCCCTTGCTGGGCCTTGGCAAGGGCAAGGGACTGCACACAGAATCTCTGGCACCTTTGTCTTCAGGTCTCCACTTGTTACTTTGTGGACCACCAGGTTTTCCTTAGCCTGTGCACAGTGTTCCACAGATCTGGCCTAGGCTTCTTGGTCTCTTCCCCATCCTGAGGCTCATCCTCATTTTGGATCCTAGCTCACTCTGTCCCAAGTCTTCTCCCTCCTCTAAGGCATCATTCCATGTAAGGAACCCCAAACAAGCTGTTGGAAAGGAAGAAATCCAGATTTGGTGGCACTTATGGCATAGGCCCCATTCATGACCAACTTTGAGAAGGACACAGCTGAATGCGCCTTAGAAACCCTTGAGACTTTTTGGAGTAATGAAATGGTTCTAAAAACTTTTGTGGTGGTAAATGCACAACATTGTGTTTATACTAAAAGCCATTGATTATACATTTTGGATAGACCGTATGGTGTGTGAATATCTCAATAAAACTGCTGAATAAATAAATAATTGTGCAAGAATAACCAGAAATAGCAGCTACGTACAGCAGGGAAAACAGAGAGACTGAGAGGTGAAGAATTTTCTTATTTACTTGTTTGTCTGTTTATTATTATTTTTATTATTGAAATAAAGAAAATGCTGTAATAATGATTGAAGTGATCAATGCACAACTATATGATTATACCAAATACCACTGATTGTACACTTTGGATGAATTGTATGCTTTATTAAAATGTAATAATAAAATTGATTTGTTAAAAAAAAAAAAAAGTCTTGAGAAAGAAAATCCTGGGCTTTCTCCAGGCAAGTGACTCTTTGCAAGTTGGGTAGGTTTCTCCATGATTGATGGGCCCTATTTCCTGCCACTACTCAGTCCCTCCCTGGGGATATATACATGAACATTTTGGGGAAATAGGGGATACCACAGCCAAACAGAGAGAGAAAAGTGGTACCAGAAAGGCTGACAGGCTTGGTTAGGGCTTCAGCCCTGCATTTGTTTCTAGTCTTCTTTGCAGTCTTGTTCCGGGGTGAGGCTAAGGTACAGAATCCAGAAGGACAGTGAGGTTCACAGGACTCCTGACTAGGGACTGTTGGTATTTGGACAACAGTGTCCTTAGGGGAGCTATGGGTCTTTGTACCCAGCCCCCTGTTTCCTACTTCTAGACTGCAGAGAGGATGCAATTACCTTGGTCATGAGAATGGCTGGACCTGTGTGACTTGGAGACAATGGCTTGGCCAGAGCATGTGGGCGAGCCCAGGAGGCTGGCTAGGGCCTGCAGCTTCCTGGGAGGAAGTGAGGCATTGTTTCAGGGGCTGTGTGGGCCCTCTGGAACTCAGCACAATGCAGGGAGCAAGTGGGTGCCAGGTCCAGCCCACCGATGATCCTGGAACTTGTTTATTGCTTTAACAGCCCCGTGATGGATCCACCTGGAAACAGACCTGCTAATGAGTGGAGACAGAGCTGGCACAGCCCCAAAGGGAAGCCTGTTGGGCCAGCTCCCCTGGAGGCGCTAAGGGTGTGTGGTCTGAGACTGGGAGAGCTGGGAAGTGGAGATCTGAGCTCTGTCTGGGCAAACTGCAGGGAGATCTGATGCTTCTCCATCCCCATCTGCCTGCTACTGTGGGGTCATGAGAAGGTGGAGTCGGGGAAGGAAGTCCTGAGGTTGAGAAATGGAGACATTGGGCTGCTCCAACCTGCTGGTGGCCTTGAACAAGCTGTCTAGCCTTTCTGCGCCTCAGTATCCCCATTTTTCGGGGAGGGCTGCCATTTCCTCCTGTCTCCCCACTTCCCCGGGGTGTTGAGAAGATAAGGAAAGATCAGACACAACAACTGCTTTGAACTCCTCAGAAGAGAAACCTTTTAGACTTCAAGGCTTTACTGTGTTTGCTTCTTCCCCCTGTGGCTGGAAACTAGATGCTTGGAGAGATGTACTGTCTGGGACTTGGTTTCCTAGACTGTTCATGAGACACCTGCTAAAGACTGAGACAAAATTAAAAACTGCTCCTGTGTAAAGGACATCTGGAAGCCAAGGCAGGCAGCAGAAAAGGTGTGCTCGAGCCAGCCCACGCCCACTCACAGAGCCAAGCCTTCAATTTTTAGGAATGCTCGTGAGCCAGTTGTTAAATCTATCGGTAGCTTGCAATCAGCCATTGTAGGGGGTTTTTACAGCAAGCAAATCAGCAAATGTTACAAATCCAGGCTTTTTTTTTTTCGATCTGGTTTCCCAGCACAGAACCAGGGCAAGGTCTGTGGAAGACCCACTGGTGCTGATCTGACCCAGTGCCCACTCCCCCACCTCCCCCCCCATCACACGCCTCAGCCAGTCCCAACCAGGTGTGGCTTATTTGCCATCCAGGCACAGTCTGCCGGAGACTAGAGGCCTGAACAGTTAAGAAAATGACCCGAGCAGTAGTGGTTCAGTAGTGGCCAGCGAGACAGAGGGCACAGGAATCCAGCTCCCACAGAGAGGGGAAGAGTGGATCTCTTCTGAAGCTCCTGTCAGTCACTGAGGACCACAGCTCCAGGGATTTCTTTGTCCTGGTTCAAACACAGCAACGTGGGGAGGGATTGGGGGTGAGGGCCACACGATTTGAACACAGGCATCTATGAAGACGCTTTTAGAGGAGCATAACTCAGAGATCTCAGTCATTATTTAAGAAATTGTTTGCTTGCTTGCTTGGGGGGGTGGGGGGGCAGTGTTTTTAATCCAAGAAGTTTCTTCAGGTGTTGAAAAGAGGTGATCATCATAGATTCAGGCTGAAGGCCTCTGCTATAGGAGGCAAGAGATAAAATCATGAAGCTGAAGGAAAAAGCCACCAGTGACCTTGAGTGGGTCAAGGGGACAGCTCTGAGTCTGAAAGCCAGGATACCCAGGTCCTACTTCTGGCTCTGCCCTTTGATCCAGGGCAAATCGCTCCCTCTCTCTGAGCCGCCATTTTCTCATTTGGACCCTGTGGTTATCCCTAGGTGATCTAAGGGTCTTGCAGCATTCACGTTCTCCAACTCTAAGTTCATCTTGGCTGCTCTTTTGTTTCTCTTCTCAATGCCTTTGTCCCCACATGGTGACACATAAGGGCTTGAGGTGTGCTCACTTCTCAGCGAATACTGATGTGCCATAGTGTGTCTTTCACAGTTAAAGGCATCTGCTCCAGAGTTCTGGTGGTTCTGGTGTTCAAATATTGACTCCTCTTTTCTCGCTGTGTGACCTAGAGCAAATTAACTTCTCTGATCCCATGGCCTCATCTGAAAAGTAAGTCATCAGAGGGAAGCAGATGTGGCTCAAGTAGATGGGCTCCCGTTTACCATATGGGAAGCCCTCGGTTGGATTCCCAGGGCCTCCTGGTGAAGGCAAGCCGGGTGCACGGCATGGTGATCTGGTGGCCCACGTGGCCTGATTGAGTGGTGAGCTGACGCAGCAAGATGACACAACAAAGGGAGACAAGCAGACACAGAAAAATGCACAGCAAAATGGACACAGCAAGCACATGCAGCAAGGGAGGGATAAATAAATCTTAAAAAAAAAAAAAAGTCATCAGAGTACCCCCACACCCCGCCTTGGGTTATTGAAGAGTCATCAGAGAACACCCCTAGGGTTATTGGGAGGGTTAAGTGGCATAATTGGTGTAGACTGTCAGCACAGACCGCGGCAGAGGGCAGGTGTGCCGTGAGGACAGCTATGGGTAGTCTTTCTGTCTGAGGGGGTCATGTGCTAGAGCAAGATGGCGTGGGTGGGCCCAGGATGGACCTGAGGCGTAAGAGATCAGGAGCCCCTGAATCTCCTCCACGTCCAGGTGGCCTTCCAGGGGATTTCAACTCTACAAGTGAAAGTTACAACCTCCCAGAGGAGACCCCCATTTGTCACAAGACCCTGCTATTGTTGATCTGAGGCAGACAGTCAGGGGACTAGGTTCTGGTTTTGACTTGGGCACGTCACTTGGCTGCTCTTGCTCCCAGCCTCTCATTTGGGAGATTCAGCTCATCTCTGCCCTGCCTCATAGCCCAGGACAAACGAGGCCATGCTTATGAGCAAAATGAAATCAGTAAAAATGTTTCAAGTACTCTATAATAATAAAATGTACTGTTATCACAACAATAATATAATTAATCTCCACTGCCTGGAGACAGCCCTTAGAGATTTATTTGTGGATTTATTTTTTCTTTTTCAGAAAAGGCTTTTCCAGCAGGCCTCTCTGCACCTCGCGGGCAGAGTGGAGCTGAATGCCCAGGGTAGTTCATAGCCGTGTCTTCCACCCTCCCCCTCGTCCCTCCACTGGGAAATCTAAATGTATTTTTAGGGAATCCCATCCCTCCTCCACACTGTTTCCTTTCCAGGGTATGTCTGGGAATGCTCTCAGGATCTCGGGAATGGCAGCTGCCACAGAGACGTCCCTCAGTGGTTCTGTCTCTTTGACCCTGGACTTTGGTCCCCAGGCCAGTTTCTCCAGGAGGACTGATCAGGGGCAGAAAGACAAAAGCTGTGCCAGTGAGGAGGAGAGGGAGAAAATGTAGGCACTGCCTCAGCTGGGGAGACTCCTGGAGGCACCCAGAGGAGAGAAAAGTTGTAAACAGCCCAGTCGGCAGCTCTCCCCACACCCCCCTTCCACCTTGGCTCCAGGCTGGAGGCAGATCAGCTTCGGAGAGCTGGGGGTGGGGCAGGTGGGTGACACTCCTCTGGGAATGGGATAAATAATCTTCATCTGCAACAATAAAGATCAATTATGACCTAATTGCCCAGCTGATTCCAAAGGCCCAGAGGGTGGGTCTCTTCCTCCCTCTCCCTCCAGGCTTCATTATCAGAAGAGTCTTTGGACTTTGGGATACTCAGAAGAGAAGGAAGATCTGCAAATAATTAAGCCAACGAATGGCCTCCACAAAATCAGAACACGTCGTCCGTGGGGGTGGGGGAGAGGATATGGCAGGTCCCCCTCAGTGTATCGGAACTGGAACATAGGAGAAAGAGCCGAGGCAGACAAGTGCTTCAGGCCCAAAGAAAACTGGAGGGAGACCTGAGTCCTGATTCTCTGGCCAGTAAAGCAAGAGCATGGGGACAGCTGCCCTGTGGGAATCCCTCTTACCCAGGAGCACTCAGTAGCAATCGTGGCACATTTTCAAATACTGCACTGCTTGGCAGTTTGCTTGAAGGGGCTAAAAGAACTCAAAACAACAGCAAACAAGTCAGCATAATTAGAGTATAATCACCGCTGTGGTGTACCGTAGATGCCGGGTGAGCATTACAGCATCTGCAGTTGTCTCCTACTCACCCAGATGTGTCCCTGTTGGGCTAGAGCTGTCTCTCTCTCTCTCTCTCTCTCTCTCTCTCTCTCTCTCCCTCCCTCCCTCTCTCCCTCCCTCCCTCCCTCTCTCTCTGACACCATCCTTGGCAAAGTTCTTGCATGTTTTGCAGTGCCTCTTGCAGGAAGTTGTGTCTTGGCAGCATCTTACCATCTCACACAACTCAACCAGGTCCACATTCTACAAGACAGATATCACTAAAATACATGTGCATCCACAGCTGTGGCAAAAATAAATTTCACACGATGATCAAAAATGGCAAAGGATCACGGCACACGGGCTAAACATTCCTGCTAGGATTTGGGCCAGGCCCACTGGTTGTCCTTAGAAGAGCTTTATGGTTGAAATTCATCTGGCCAGGGGGTCTTCACTGGTTCTTTCCTGATAGAGCTACCCGTAAGGTTCCTCCTGGGCTTCTATAGCTCCTCCACCGTGTTTGACCCTGGATTCCTGAGCAACCCCTTTAGAATCCCTTTGGAGCCTAAAGGAACAGCACAAGTAATTCATCCATTTTACAGAGGAGGAAACTGAGGCACAGGGGAGGGATGTGGCTTTTGGTCTTCTAACTAAGTGTTCTTTCCTTACCCAAAGCTGGCTTTCTGAAGTCCCATTTGTCCTATAAATTATTTTAAACATTTTTTTCATATCTTCATTGATGATAGTTTTATGCCTGTCCCATATCGCATAGTTTATTAACAAAATGAGGGAGGCTCATCCTGGATTAAACTATGTTCCCAAAGCAGCCTAAGTGAACACGAACACAAGAGGCCCATCCCCCAATTCTAGCTCTGAGGCTCCACTATGTTTTTAAATTACCTTGGTATATTTATATATTAGTGTTCTTTTCTATTTTAAAAATGCTTTCCCATTGTGCTTTGGCTTGTTGGGGCAGTGCTGTTTGCTGGTTGTGCCGATAGGCTTTTCAATCAAAAACAAGAAAAAAAACCTCCACGTTTCTATTTCTTTATACATCTCTACTTTTTTCAGGAAAATAAATATTTGTTGAATTGAATAGGAAAAAAATTTGAGAAAAAATGTTTTTGTACATTGTGTGTTTTGCTGTTATTGTTAAATAAGTACTTTTGAGGACAGGCTTCTTGTTCTTTTTTTTTTAGAGAAGTTATGGGTTTACAGAAAAATCATGCGTAAAACACATGGTTCCCATATTCCACCCTATTATTAACAACTTGCATTGGTGAGGTACATTTGTTACAACTGATGAAAGCATATTTTAATAATTGTACTATTTAAACCATAATAGTCCATGGTTTAACTTAGGGTTCACGGTTTGTAATTTTGCAGCCCCATTTGTATTCTAATAACATATATACAGCTTAAATTCTCCCTTTTAACCACATTCAAATATATAATTCAGTGCTGTTAATTACATTCACAATGTTGAGCTACTATCCATTACCAAAACTTTCCCATAATCCCTAACAGAATTCTACATTTTAAGCCTTAACTCCCTATTCCTATCGCCACCCCTTCTCCTGGTAAACTATATTATAGATTCCAACTCCGTAAATTCATTTATTCTAATAATTTCATATCAATGATATCATACAATATTGGTCCTTTTGTGTCTGGCTTATTGCGCTCAGTATGATGTCTTCAAGGTTCATCCATGTTGTCCCATGTATCAGAACTTCTTTTTTAGGGCTGAATAATATTCCATTGTGGGTATCTACCATGTTTTACATATCCATTCATTGGTTGATGGACACTTGGGTTGTTTTCATCTTTTGTTAATTGTGAATAATGCAGCTAAAAACATCAGTGTGCAAATAACTGTTCAAGTCTCCCTGCTTTCAATTATTTTGGGTATATGTCTAGAAAGAGGATTGCTGGGACATATGGTAATTATATACTTTCTGAGGAATGGCCCAACCATCTTCCAAAGGGGCTGCATCATTTCACAATCCCACCTGGAATGAATGAGTGTTCCTAATTCTCCACATCTTCTCTAGCACCTGTAATTGTCTGTGTTTTTAACAGTAGCCATTCTAGTGAGTACAAAATGGTGTCTCGTGGTTGTGATTTGCATTTCTCTAATGGCTAATGGTGTACAGTGCCTTTGCATGTGCTTTTTGACCATTTGTATTTCTTCTTTGGAGAAATGTCTGTTCAAGTCTTTTGCCCATTTTTAAATTGGGTTGTTTGTCTTTTTGTTGTTGAATTGAAGGATTTCTTTATATATATATTAAACCCTAATAGGATATGTTGTTTTCAAATAACTTCTTTCATTGAGTAGGTTGTCTTTTCACTTTCATGGTAAAGTCCTTTGATATGCAAAAGTGTTTAATTTTCAGGAGGTCCCATTATCTGTCTTTTTTATTTTTTTATTTTGTTGCTTGTGCTTTGGGTGTAAAGTCTAAGAAACCATTGCCTAATGCAAGTCCTGAAGATGCTTGCCTCTGTTTTCTTCTAGGAGTTTTATAATTCTAGCTTTTATATTTAGGCTCTTTATTCATTTTGAGTTGATTTTTGTCTATGACATGAAGTAGAGGTCCACCTTCATTCCTTTGCAAATGGAGATCCCGTTTTCTCAGCAACATTTGTTGAAGAGACTATTCTTTTCCAGCCGAGTGGTATTTGCCCCTTTGTAAAAAAATCAGTTGGAATGGATGGTGGTGATGGTTGCACAACATTGTGAATGTAATTAATACCATTCAATTATGTATTTGAATGTGGTTAAAGGTGAAATTTTATGTTGTATATATATGATTAGAATACAAATTAAAGAAAAAAGCACTATAAGACTGTACAACACTAACAGTGAGCCCTTATATAAACTATGGACTATGGTCAATAGTAAAATTATAATAATAATCTTCCATCATTTGTAAAAAGCAACCACATTAATGCAAAGTGTTAATAATGGGAGGGGCATTGACTGCCAAAGTAGGTACTACTCCAGATAGCGGGGGCTCCTGAGAGCTCTGGAGACATTCAGACACTATAGTCAGGGCAGATAGCTCAGGAGTTTGGCACCCTGCCAGTGGGCCCTACTTTGGAATTTATGCTCCCCAGAGTGACAGAGTTGGACTCAGTTGTGGTTCCCTACACATGGCTCTTTTGTCCCTTCTATTTGAACCTATAATTAGTACTAGAGTTGGTAGATGTATGTCCAAGTGACTTAAATCTTTGGGCTGTCCATGTGCCAGTTGGGCCCTGAATCTCAACAGAGTTGCAACACCTACTCTCCAATTCATTGGTCTCACCCAGGACTACTAACATGGAGGTGATGATGGACAATCACAATATCAAGGAACAGAGAGAGTCTGCAACTGAAAGCAAGAGAGTCCCATCCATTGCCCTACGGGATCACAGCCCCCTCTCAATTAGAAATGGAGTAGATGTCACCATCCCAGAATCTTCAGGATTGGGGAATGACCTATGAACTAAAGTAGACTTACTAGTATTTTACTATAGATTTATTGTGATTCTAGCAATGGAATAACTTATATCATTGATGTGGAGATAGTGGCCACTGGAGGTTCTGAGGGCAGGGAGAGGGAAAAACAGGTATAGTACAGGGCCATTTTTGGGACTTGGGAATTGTCCTGAATGACATTGCAATGACAGATACAGGCCATTATAAATCTTGCCATCACCTGCAGAATTGGATGGGAGAGAGTGTAAACTACAATGTGTACTTTAATCCACACTTAGTGGCAATGTTTCAAAATGTGTTCATCAATTGTGATGAATGTACCTCACTAATGAAAAAAAAAAAAAACAATGGGAGGGGGCATATAAGGCAACTCTGGATTTTCTGCTTGATTTTTCTGGAAACCTACAACTTTTCTAATAAATAAATAAATAAATAAATAAATGTATATATGTAAAAGAACAACAAGAAGAAAAATCAATTAGCCATAAATGTAAGGGTTGATTTCTGAATTCTTAGTTTGATTCCATTGGTCCATATGTCTGTCCTTATGCCAGCACCATGCTGTTTTTTGGTTTTTGTTTTTGTTTTTGAGGTCAGGGATTAAACCCAGGACCTTGTATGTGGGAAGCCTACGGTCAACCACTGAGCCACATCGGGTCCCCTGAGTTGGTTTTTTCACTTGTTTGCTTGTTGCTTCTTTTTTTGTTTTTGTTTTTAGGAGGCACTGGGGACCAAACCCCGGACTTATGTGGGAAGCATGTGCTCAACCGCTTGAGCCACATCTGTTCCCAGCACCATGCTGTTTTGATTATTGTGGCTTTGAAATAAGTCTGAAAATCAGGAAAGGTGAGTCCTACAACTTCCTTTTATTTTTTCAAGATGCTTTGGCTATTTGGACCCTTGCCCTTCCAAATTAATTTAGTAATTAACATTTCCTTTTCTGCAAAGAAGGTTGTTGAAATTTTGAATGGGACTGTGTTGAATTTGTAAATCATTTTGGGTAGAATTGACAATAATATTTAGTCTTCCAATACCTGAACACAGAATATCTTTCCATTCATTTAGTACTCTGATTTTTTTTTAGGAATGTTTTGTAGTTTTTTTGTGTACAAGTCCTTTACATCCTTGGCTAGATTTATTCCTAGATATTTTATTCTTTCAGTTGCTATTGTAAATGGAATTTTTTTTCTTGATTTCCTCTTCAGATTGTTCATTAATAGTGTGTAAAAACACTACTGATTTTTGGGTGTTGATCTTGCACCCTGCCACTTTGCTGAATTCATTTATTAGCTCTGGGAGCTTTGTTGTGGATTTTTTTAGGATTTTCTGTATATAGAATCATGACATCTGCAAATAGAGAAAGTTTTACTTGTTCCTTTCTGATTTGGATGACTTTTATTTCCTATTCTTGCCTAATAATCTGGCTAGAACTTCCAGTACAATGTTGAATAACAGTAGTTTCCAGTGGGCATCTTTGTCTTGTTCCTGATCTTAGAAGGAAAGCCTTTAGTATTTTGCCATAGAGTTTGATGTTTGCAGTGGGTTTTTCATATATGCCCTTTATCATGTTGGGGAAATGTCCTTCTATTCCTAGTTTTATATGTATTTGTAACAATCAGGAGTGCTGGATTTTGCCAAAGGCCTCTTCCACATCAATTGAGATCCTGTGGTGTGTTTTTTTTGTTTTGTTTTGTTTTTTTGTTTTTGCCTTCATTCTGTTAATGTGTATTACATTAATTGATTTTCTTACATTGAAGCAGCCTTGCATTCCTAGGATAAATCCCAGTTGATCACGGTGTATACTTCTTTTAATGAACTGTTGGATTTGGTTCACTAGTATTTTTTTGAGGATTATTGCATCTATACTCATAAGAGATATTGGTCTGTAATTGTCTTTTCTTGTAATACCTTCATCTGGCTTTGCTATGAGTGTGATGTTGGCCTCATAGAATGAGTTAAGGAGTGCTTCCTTCTCTACAGATTTTTGGGACAGTTTTTGGTGTTAATTCTTCCAGGAATATTTGGTAAAATTCCCCTGTGAAGCGTTATGGTTCTGGGCTTCTCTTTGTTGGGTGGTTTTTGATGACTGATTCAATCTCTTCACTAATGATTGGTTGGTTGAGATTTTCTGTCTCTTCTTGAGTCAGTGTAGGTAGTTTGTGTGTTTCTAGAATCTGTCCATTTCATTTAGGTTATTTAATTTGTTGGTGTACTGTTGTTCATAACATCCTCGAATAGTACTTTTTCTTTCAGTGGTGTTAGTAGTAATGTTCCCACTTCATTTCTGATTTTCATTATTTGTGTCCTCTCTTTTTTTTCTTTGTCAGTCTAGCTAAAAGTTTGTCAATTTTATGGATCTTTTCAAAGAAACAATTTTTGGTTTTGTTGATTGTTTTATGATTTTTTATTCTTCTATTTCATGTATCTGTGCATTAATCTTTGTTATTTCCGTCCTTCTGCTTGCTTTGGGTTTAGTTTGCTCTTCTTTTTTCTAGTTCTTCCAGTTCTGAGGTTAGGTCTCTGATATGAAATCTTTCTTTCTTCTTTTTTAATGTAACCATTTATATCTATAAATTTCCCTCTCAGCACTGCCTTTGCTACATTCCACAAGTTTTGGTATGTTGTATTTTCATTTTCATTCACCTCAAGATATTTCCTAATTTCCCTTGTGATTTACACTTTAATCCATTGGTTGTTTAAAGGTTTGTTGTTAAATTTCTATATATTTGTGAATTGCCTATTTCTTCCTCTGTTATTGATTTCTAGATTCATGCCATTGTGGTCAGAGAAAATACAGTTATGATTTCAATATTTTGTAATTTATTGAGACTTGTTTTGTGACCTAAGATATGGTCTATCCTGAAGAATGGTCCATGAGCACTTGAGAAAAATATGTATTCTATTGTGTTGAGTGAAGTGTTCTATATCTAGTTGGTTTAGTATATCATTCAACTCTTCTATTTCCTTATTGATCTTCTGTCTAGATGTCCTATCCATTACTGAAAGCGGTGTATTAAACTCTCCAACTATTAATGTAGAAACATCTGTTTCTTGCTTCAGATCTGTCTGTATTTGCTTCATATATTTGGGGGTTCTGCTATTAGGTGCGTATATATTTCTAATTTTTACCTCTAATTTTTCAATTGGTCTCTTAATCAGTATATAATGACCGTTTTTAACTTAAAGCCTATTTTACCTGATTTAGTACAGCTACCCAAGCTTTCCTTTGGTTACTACTTGCATGGTATATATTTTTTCTATCCTTTCACTTCCAACCTGCTTGCATCTGAGTTTAAGGTGAGTTTCTTGTAAACAGCATGTAGTTGGGTCATGCTTTTTAAATCCATTTGCTAGTCTCTGCCTTTTGACTGGAAAGTTTGATACATATACATTTAAATTCACCACTGATAATGCAGGACTTTCTTCTGCTATTTTGCTGTTTAGTTTTGGTAAGTCATATACCTTTTTTGTCCCTCAATTCTTCCATTAATGTCTACTTTCCTTTTTATTTTATTTTTTATATTGTATCTTATTGAGTCCCTTCTCATTTATATCTGTATATATTTTTCATATTTTCCTTGTGGTTACCATGGAGTTAAATTTTTTTTTTTTTTTTTTTTTTTTTTTTTTTTTTTTTTTTACCGGGAGGTCCCGGGGATCGAACCCGGGTCCCTCCATATGGGAGATGGACGCCCAACCAGTTGAGCCACATCCAACCCCTGGAGTTAAAATTTAATATCCTAAATATATAACAATCAAATCTGATATGATACCAAACTTGACTTTAATAATGTACATATCCACTGTTCTTATACCCCTCTGTGGTGGTTTGAAGCTGAATGAACCCCAGAAAATCATGTCCTTAGAGCTCATCAATTCCTGTGGGGGTATACCTATTTTAGGGGGGACCTTTTCATTAGATTAATTCAGTTAAGGGCTTTTTGATTAGATTGCTTCACTAAGGCAGAGCTAAGGGTGGGTCTTAAAATCCTCTTGCTAGAGTCCTTTGTAAGAGAATGAAATTCAGAGGAAAAGAGAGAGAAAGCCACAGAACCTGGAAGCTGAAAGTGACAAAACTCAGAAGAGAAGGGAGAGACCAGTAGAAGCTACCTTGTGCCTTGCCACATGACAGAGGAGTCTGAGATCATTTGCAGCTGGTCTTTGGGGAGAAAACATTGCCTGACGATGTTTTATTTAGACATTTTCATGGCCTCAGAACTGTAAGCTTGTAAGTAATAAATATCCATTGTAAAAGCCAACCCATTTTATGGTATCTGCATTTCGGGAGCTTTAGCCAACTAAAACACCCTCTGTCCCCTACCTTTTCTTTTCTTTTGTACTTGTTACAAATTATACCTTTGTACATTGTATGTCCAAAACCATAGACTTATTACTTTTTATGCATTTGCATTTTAGTACCTGTTGGCAGTAGGAAGTAGAGTGACTTACCAAAAAATACAAATACCGGCATTTACAATTATGCAAATGGTTACCTCTACCAGAGGTCTTTATTCATTTATGCCTCTTTGAACCACTGTCTAGTGTCCTTTCCTTTCAGTCTGAAGAACTCCCTTTAGCACTGCTTCTAAGGCAGGTCTAGGGGTGATGAACTCCCTCAGCTTTTGTTTATCTGGAATGTCTTCATCTCTCCCTCATTTTTGAAAGAAAGTTTCACTGGATTAAGCACTTTAAGTATTTTAACCCATGGTCTTCTTGCCTTCATGATGAGAAATCGGCACTTAATCTAATTGAGACTCCCTTGTACATAGCCTGTTGCTTTTCTCTTACTGCTTTCAGAACTCTCTCCTTGTCCTTTCCATTTGACAATTTGATTAGTATGTGACAAGGTGTATTAGTCAGCCAAAGGGCTGCTGATGCAAAGTACCAGTAATCTGTTGGCTTTTATAAAGTGTATTTATTTGGGGTAGAAGCTTACAGTTACAAGTCCTAATGAGTCCAACTCAGGGTACCGTAAGAGGTATTTTCTCACTCAAAATCTGTTGCCACATGTTGAGGCAAGATGGTGGGTGACATCTGTGATGGTTCACCCTTCTTCTTCCCTCTTAAGGCTCCGTGGGTTCAGCTTCTTCCATTCTCAGCTGTAGGCTGGCATAGGGCTCATCTCTCAGGGCCTCTCAGCTGCTCTGTTCTCTTCACAAGGTCAGCTGTAAACTATTAGGTGAATGTCTCAGCTCTCCCTGGTGCTCCAGCATCAAAACCAAATTCTCTCCTCTGCTGTGCCTTTTTTTGTGTATCTACTACTCTTGTCTACCTCTGTGTGAGAGTCTGTTTTATAAGCCCACCAAGGCTGTGGGGACTCAACCCTGCATGCCCTAATGACATGGTTGAATCAAAGCCCTAATCATAACATAATTTAATCAAAGACATCTCAGCTAAATCTAATACAATCAAAGGGTATCACACCCAGAGGAACAGACCAGTTTACAAACATAATCAAATATCTCTTTTTGGAATTCATAAACAATATCAAATTGCAACAGAAGGCCTATTTTTCTTCATGTTAACCCTGTTTGTTGTTCTCTGGGCTACTTGGAAGTGCATATTCACATCTTTTGCTAAGTTTAGGAAGTTTTTGTCATTATTTCTTTGAATATTCCTTTTGCCCCTTTCTCTCTTTCTTCTCCTTCTGGTACTCCCATAATGTATATATTGGTGTGCTTGATGGTATCCCAGAAGTCTCTTAGGCTATTTTCGGTTTTTATAATTTGTTTTTCATTCTGCTCCTCAGCCTGATTCATTTCAATTGTCTTCTCTTGGAGTTTGCTGATTCTTTCTTCTGCCAGCCCCAATCTGCTGTTGAATCCCTTCCAGGAATTTTTCATTTCATTTATTGTGATCTTTAAGCCCAGTAGTTCTATTTAGTTCCTTTTTCAAATTTTTATCTCTCTATTGAGATTCTCATATTCATTCATTATTCTCCTGTTATCCTTTAATCCTTTCTCTGATTTTCCTTCATCTCCTTGAACATATTGACACTCATTTTCTTAAAGTCTTTGCCCTGTATGTCCACAGTCTGGTCTTCTTTGTGGATGTTTTCTGGATTTTTATGTTCTTCCTTTGGATAAACTATCATTTCCTCTTTCTTTGTCTTGTAATCTTTTGCTGCACACTGTACATTTTAATATTTTAAAATGTTTACTCTGGTATTTATTCCCAGAGATGTCTATTTCTTGAGTTTATAGTGAGCTGGTGATATGACAGAGATTTTCTTGAGAGTTAGTTGCTAAGAAAACCAAGCAAATCTAAGCAAAAAACACCTATCACTATCTTTGCAAATTGGCTTTGCATTGGCTGGTGCTCTTAGTCAGAATTCAGCCCTACTGTCAAGAAGGTCAGCCCAAGGAAAATGCAAAGTACACTGTCCTTCCTGTTTTTTCTGGGCCTGTGTCTTGTCCTGGGTTGTGCTGGCTAGTGGCCTTGGAAGTTCCTCTGTTTACAGGAGTTTGAATGCTCCCTCTACTTCCTAGGCAACAGATCTTCTCCCACTCCCAGGTCTTCACTGCAAGACTTCAAGCAGTTAATCCTTTGCCCCAGGCCATCCGCCTCAATTGTTTCTTACTGCTTTCATTTTCTCAAGCTGCTTTTGCCTGAAGGGCAAATTCTGAGAAGGGGGAACACCAGACAGGAGTTTCCCAAGTTAGTCCATCCCAGCCGGAATAAGGCCAGTGACACACATAGGGAGCACTGGGTGGCTCCAAACTTCCCCAGAGAAGGCATGGGGGAGTGGGGGTGGTGGTGGTGAAAGGGTGCCAGGAGCTTCTTGCACAGCTCACCTTGGAAGTCTTGACTTGGTCCCTGCCCAGCCAATGTAGGCCTTCAGCTGCCCTCCACTGCTCTGAGGAAGTTTACTGTCTTTAAGATTTCTCCACTGCCTTTGTCTGGGCACCTTGGAACAATGACTGCCCTGAGAGTCCAAGTCCCCAGGATCCGAAGTAGCTAATCAAAAGCAGTGGTCAGCAATCAGTCCTTGTCCATCCGTATCTTGAGGAAGTGAATTTTTATGTCCCTGTCTGGCACCAGCAAGCTAAGCTAGGGGCTGGACCCCACTGCTGCCTGCCATGAGAGTGTGGAGCAGGTACCCATAAGTGCCCATGGGGAGAGAGCAATTACTGGTATTTACCCTTAATTTACCAGCCTCTTCCTCCTATAAGGAGGAGTTAAAAATTAACAAATGATTATGATTACTGAATCATTATGTAGAGCTTTTTCTTACTTTCTAGTATATTATTCAATAGCCAAAAGTTAATACCTGAAATTACTAAAACTTGCTGAACTGGTCCCAGCCCTTGTTTATACTTACTATTGTGATGGTTATTCTACCCTAGTTCCAGCCCTTGTTTATACTTGCTATTATAATGGTAACCACACCACCTTCCCTTGTTTGAATCCTTAGACTCTAAACTCCTTAGACTCTAGGGAGACAGATGTTTAGGCAGATAGGCCATCTGATCCCCTGCTTCATGCTTAGCAATAAACTCTTTCTCCCTTTGAACCCCTGTGTCTCAGGAACTGGTCATTTGAGCGCATGGAACAGAGAACCACCCCCTGCTTTTGCTCAGTAACACTCCTGCTCTGCCCTGGATGCTACACAGTGTTGTGCTGGACTCCAGAGTTTGAAAATAGTTGATCCAGACAGTTCCTGCCTGTTTAATAGTTGTTCTGGCAGAGGAACTGATTCCTAGCGCTTCCTTCTCTGCCAACTTCTACAAGTCCCCCCAGGGCTTTTGCTCAGAGAAAGGGGATTTTAAGTTGGGGAAGGGGGTGTTGTACCTATAGGGGCTGTGTTAGTTGTTTCAAAGTGGGAGAGTCTTAAATTATACCAGCCAGCAGGGGCCCCTTTCTCTTCTCTCCTTTCTTTTTTTTCCTCCGTATTGTTTATGCTTCCTAATTTATATGTTCCTTTCTATCACCAGTGCCACCGCCCCTCCCTTTAGCTTCCAATGATCATACGGAAGGAGTGCAGGTCAGAAAACATCACTTTCTCTAATTCCAGTAATTTAGTAGTCCTCTGAGGGGGAGAAGAGGTACCAATACTGCTGAAAGCTCCATGGAATCCACATGAGCGTTCAGGTCAGTGTGAAGTATGGGTGAAGCAGCACACCTCCACCTTGAGGGAAGAAAGTTGTTCTGGGATTCAAGAGCCAGCAGCTAAGCTCACCCCCCCCACCCACTTGATAAACTATTTGCAGTGCCCACAAATTCTCGTGACTCTCAAGGTTCAGTTCACAGAAGTGATTTTTATTTAGGTTGGGACACTAATGTATATAGAAGTGCAGAATGTTCCTACCTCTTCCTCAACCAGTAGGGAGCAAGGCCCTGAGGGGTGAGGACCCTGCAAGGACAAGCCAAGCCCAGTCACCTCTCACAGGGCCTTCCCCTCTCTCATCACTCAGCTATCTATTCAGCAAACACTCACTGAGTACTGCCATGGGCTCAGCAATCTACCAAGTCCCTAAGGATACAATGGTGAAAGAGATATGGCTCCAGCCCTCAAGAGTTCAACACCTGGTAGTGTGTTTAAGCTGGCTGACAATTGCACAAACAGACAGATGGTAAGTGTTATTTATGGCAGGAAAAGCTCTAGATACTATAGGAGCACTAAGGAGAATCAGACTCTCTTAAAAGATGTGTTGGTCTTAGTCAATTGTGGAAGAAGGGGGAGAGGCATTCTATGACAAAGAACAAAGTTCCAAACAGAATGACAGAAAAGAAATGTCAAGTGGTTCAATATAGCAGGAGGGATGAGCTTGTAGGGAAGTGATGGCAGAGAATGAGAGTAGATTAGGCTCATTAATTTATGCTAAGTACTGTTTTGGGTGCTAAGAATATAGTGCTGAGTAAGAGAGACAAGTTCCCTGCTTTCATGGAGCTTCCATTAGAGTCAGGGGAAACAGACAGTAGAAGAAAAAAACCCAAATAGAAGTATCAGAGAAGTAAATGCAAGAATTACTACAGGAAGGCATGATAGTGAGTGACAGGGCAGTACTTTGGGTTGGGGAATCAGAGGGCTTTTCTGGGGAGAGCTGAATGATAAGAAAGAGTTGGCCATCTGAAAACCAGCCATCTCAGGCAGAGGAAACAGCTGTCAAAGTGACCCCAGTCAACATAGCTGTTTAAGGATGGACATTTTAACAGGAGAATTGCTTTAAACCCCTTTCCAGCCCCAAGAAATAGATATTTACTGCTGCGTAACAAATTACCTTAAAATTTAGTAACATGAAACAATGAACATATAATCTCACATGGTTTCTGAGGTTCAGGATTTGGGGAGCAGTTTAGCTGGGTAATTCTGATTCAGGGTCTCTCTTCCTAACCATGTAAACCTCTCCATAGGGCTACTTACAACATGGCAGCTTGCTTCCCCTAGAGTGAGTGACCCAAAAAGAGAAAGCACATCAAAGGCAGTAGCCACACTCTTTTATAACCTAATCTCATAAGTGGCACAACATCACTTTTGCTGTATGCTATTGGTCACCCAGATCAGCCCTGGCAGGATGGTGGGGGACTCACAAACATGTGACCATCAGAAGGAGCGGATCATTGGAGGCCATCTTGGAGTCTGTCTACCACAGTCTGTCCCCAATGTTCATATGCCTCCAACATGCAAAATTTACTCTCCCCGTTCTAAGGACCCAAAAGTCTCACCCATTACAGCATAATCTCCAAGTCCAGAATCCCGTCATCTAAGTCCAAGTGAAGATGAGTTTCTCAGGTTCAGTTCCTTAAGTGTGACAACCAAAAACAGTTCCTCTTGACCAGTTAAACTAAAGAAACACCCAACATAATGGTAGCACAGGCATAAGATAACCACTATCGACATTCCTGTTCAAAAGTGTGTATGTAGGAGGGAATGGTCCACAGCAATTCTGAAATCCAGTCAGGCATAATTGTCCATGGCCCTGGGCTTTCCCCTCTGAGGTCTTGGTTACGACTTCTTCCTTTTTCATGAAAGGTAACATGTGTTTGCAGCTGAGTAGTTTTCTCAGCTTGCTTCCTACTAGTAGAATTTGGAGAGTCCAAGGGCCTCATTTAATCCTATATTGTCTCTATTTCTTTCAGTTCAACTAGGGATGTTTCTGCATATGTAATACTTTAAAAATATTGTGGTTCTTCTGTGAATTTATTGGGGTATACAACATTAGAAAAAAGCCATAACCACAAATCTCTTGGAGATAAGTCCTACTATACCCTGGTCTTCTGTTGAGAAGGCAAAGGTACAACACCTTTAAGCTTTCTGGTGTCCTGATTGTGCAATTTAGAGATCTGTGAGGCACACCCTTAATCTCTTTACAGGGCTTTTGTTCTAACTGAGGTACCTCCTTCCATCTTTCTGAGATCTTAACAAATGATTTTACAGTCATACCTTCTCTTCATCTTTGATCATGTTGGCAGTGCCCAGGACTTGATCTTTGCTCAGAAGTCATTTTTTAATTTTAGCATTGTCTATTTATCATTATTATTATTAACAACTTCAAATTCCAAAAATAAAAGAACAGAAAAAGGCAGCTTAACAAGTTAAGGAAACATTACTCCTAAAAAGTTCTTTTTCAGTCATTTAGCTCATCTAATTCCAACTGCTAACTCAGTTGTTCCTCAGATGTTCAGAAAGATACACAGATGAACACAGATTGGTTTAATGACATAGTCAAGGTCTCATTAATGAAAAAAAATGAAGAAGAAAAAATGCTTAATTATATTCATATTTCACAAAACCAAACCCAATATTCATTTTTTTACCTTTAGAATTAATATAGTACTTTGTTTTTGCTACAAAAACATTACAGTATTTTTATTAATTATAGTCCATATATTACTTTAATTATATTATCACCACATTCTTAACATGCTGTAGTTAAGATTCCTATATTTATATTATTAATCACAGTCCTCATCTACTTCCAAAATCATTGTTTCAATATTATCTTCCAGCTATCCTCCAACTAACGTCAGTTTTCCTAGACTACTCGTTTCAGCCACAATCACATCCATAAATCAACAGTGTTTGTTACATTCATTATAATGTTACCATCAAGTCCAACCATCACCACATATTTACATTTGCCATTATTAAACATTCTACATACATCCAGCATCTCCCCCTTCTCAGCCCACATTCCATCTCCCACCATCCTACACTTCATAGTCCAACTCCATAAGTCTACTCATTGTGTTTCATTCATATCAGTGAAACCATACAATATTCATCCTTTTGTGTCTGGCTTATTTCACTTAACATAATATCCTCAAGGTTCCTCTATGTTGTCATGTGCTATCCCAATTGATTTCTTCTTACAGCTGAATAATATTCCATTGTATGAATATACCACATCTTGTTTATCCATTCATCAGTTGACAGACACTTAAGTTGTTTCCATCTTTTAGCAATTGTGAATAATACCACTGTGAACATCGGTGTGCAAATATTTGTTTGTGTCCTTGCTTCCAGTTCTTCTGAATATATTCCTAGTAGTGGGATTGCTGGATCACATGGCAGTTCTATATCTAGTTTCCTGAGGAACCGCCAGATGGTCTTCCAAAGAGGTTGCACCATTTTACACTCCCACCAACCAGGATGGAATGCTCCTCCTTCTCCATATCCTCTCCAGCACTTGAAGTTTTCTGTTCTTTTAATAATAGCCATTCTGTATGGTGTGAGAGGATATCTCTTTGTAGTTTTGATCTGCATTTCCCTAATAGCTAGGGATGTTGAACATCTTTTTGTGTGTCTTTTGGCTATTTGCATTTCCTCAGAAAAATGTCTGTTCAATTCTTTGCCCATTTTTTTAATGGGATTGCTTGTCATTTTGGTGTTAAGTTGTGTGATCTCTTTATATATCATGGAGATAAATCCCTTATCAGATATATGGTTTCCGAAGATTTTTTCCAATTGTGTAGGCTGCCTTTTTACTTTCTTGACTAAGTCTTTTGAATAACAAAAGTATTTAATTTGGGGGAGTGGATGTGGCTCAAGCAGTTGAGTGCCTTCCTCCTGCATGGGAGGTCCCAGTTTTGGTTCCCAGTGCCTCATGAAAAAAACAAAAACAAAAAACAACAAGCAAAACAAAAAATAAAACCAACTTAGGGAAGCCAACATGGTTCCATGGTTGAGCACTGGCTTCCCACATATGAGATCCCAGGTTCAATCTCTGGCCCTGGTACTTCAAAGAAAAAAAAGTATTTGATTTTGAGGCAGTCCCATTTATCTATTGTTTCTTTTGTTGCTCATGCTTTAGGTGTAAGGTCCAAAAAACTACCACCAACCATAAGATCTTGAAGATGTTCCCCTACATTTTCTTCTAAGAGTTTTATGGTTATAGTATTTATATTTGTCCTTGATCCTTTTTGAATAAACTTTTGTATACGGTGTGAGATAAGGGTCTACTTTTTTTCTTTTAGATATGTATATCCAATTTTCCCAGCACCATTTGCTGAACAGGCTATTCTGACCCAGCTGAGTAGTTTTGAAAGCTTTGTCAAATATCACTTGACCATAGATGTGAAGGTCTATTTCTAAATTCTCAATTCTATTCCATTGGTCAATCTGTCTATCTTTATGCCAGTACCATGCTGTTTGTTCTTTCTTTTATTTTTACCACTGTAGCTAGATAATATGCTTTAAAGTCTGGAAGTGAGAATACTCCAACTTTGCTCTTCCTTTTAAAGACATTTTTGTCTTTAAAAAATGACATTTTTGGCTATTCAGGGACCTTTGCCCTTCCAGATAAATCTGATAATGGCTTTTCCAATTCTACAAAGAAGGATATTGGAATTTTTATCAGGATTGCATTAAATCTGTAGATCAGTTTGGGTAGAACTGACATCTTAATGATATTTAGTCTTCCAACCCATGAACACAAAATAGCCTTTCATTTATTTAGATCCTAATTGGTTTCTTTTAGCAATCTCTCAGTTTTCTGAACATAGGCCCTTTATGTCCTTGGTTAAATTTATTCCTAAATATTTGATTCTTTTAGACACTATTATAAACGGAATTTTTTTCTGACTTCCTCCTCAGGTTGCTCATTAGTAGAAACACTATTGATTTTTGTATATTAATCTAGTATACCACCACTTTGCTGAAATTGTCTATAAGTTCTAATAGTTATATTATAGATTTTTTGGGATTTTCTACATCAAATCTTTATCATCAGCAAATAATGAAAAGTTTTACTTCTTCCTCTCCTATTTAGGTGACTTTTATTTCTTTTTCTAGCCTAATTGCTCTCATAAGAACTTGTAGTTCCCAGCTGCAGGGTTATCAACTCATGGTTTTCCCTTTGGCCTTTCCGCCTCTGTGACCCCAGTCCCTCCTGGAGGATGCATGTGGCACTTTCCTGGCCTGCAGGGGTCCCCAAAGTGGCTCCCTTGGACTACTTTTTTTTTTTTTTTTTTAAGATTTTATTTATTTATTCATTTATCCCCCCCTTGCTGCTTGTGCTCGCTGGGTCAGCTAACCACGCCGTGCGGGCAGGCTTGCCTTCACCAGGAGGCCCTAGGAACTGAACCCGGGGCCTCCCATATGGTAAACGGGAGCCCTACTGATTGAGCCACAGCCGCTTCCCCCTTGGACTACTTTTATGCCTTGTCTCCTATTTTGCAAGAGAGCTGTCTCCTGCCTGAGCTATTCTGATGCCATCTTCAGCATTGCCTGCTATTTGAAGAGAATTTTCCAAACTAATATGTCCTGTCTTCTTTTTGTTTAGCAGTTCCTTATTTAGCTTATATCTTCTCTTTCACAATTTACAATAAGCAGCAGATAGAAACTGGTTGGCACCTTCAACACTCTGGCTGGAAATCTCCTTAGCTAGAACATCCAGTCTATTAGGTATATATTCTAATTTCCACATTTCTGCAGGTGACAGTGTTGCTAAATTTTGCCCCCATATAACAAGTATCCCCCTTCTCCTAGTTTCCAATGACATTTACCTCACTTTCCTGCCAGGCCTTACCCATAGCCTTATCCAGCATCATGAGGCTTCTATTAACAATTTCTTCAAGGTACTTTAGGCTTTCACTGACACTCTCTTCAAAGCCCACTGCCAGGTTCCAAAGCCATTTTAAGCTTTTGTGTCATAAGCACCCTACTTCCAGGTACCAAAAAGTGTATTACTTATCTATTGCTGCTGAACAAATTCTTAAACTTCACAACTTAGAGCAGTAAGCATTTATTATCTCACACAGTTTCTGAGGGGCAGGAATCTTGGAGTGGCATAGCAGGGTGGCTCTGGCTCAGGGTCTCCCATGAGATCGCATGAGGTCAAACTGATTGCTGGGGCTGCAGTTAGCTCCAGGCTGTACTGAGGCTGGAGGACCCATTTGCGAGCTCACTCACAGAGCAGGCCATAGTGCTTCCCTGGCTTTCAATCAGAGGTTTCAGATGCTCTCCCCATGGGCCTTTCCATAAGGCTTCTCTCAGCACGGCAGCTTGGGACCCTAGAGCAAATGGTCTGAGAGAGAAGGAGATAGAGAGAGAGATAAAGAGAAAGAGAGTGGGGATGGATGTGGCTCAAATGGTTGGGCATCTGTCTCCCATATGGAGGGACCTGGGTTCGATCCCCGGGACCTCCCGGTAAAAAAAAAAAAAGAGAAAGAGAGGGGGGAGAGAGAGATTGCACACCCCAAACCGAAGCTGCAGTCTTTTACTTTTATAACCAAAGATGTCCAGTTTCTAATCCCTGGACTTTGCACACTGGATTATCTGGGTGGACCCAATGTAATCCCAAGAGTCCTTGTAAGTGCAACAAGGAACTAAGAGAGTCAGAGAAGGAGATGTGATAAAGAAGCAGAGGTCAGAGTGATGCGATTGCTGGCTTTGAAGATAGAAGTGAAGCATGAGCTAAGGAATGTGGGGAGCTTCTAGAATCTGAGAAAGGCAAGGATCTTGATTCTCCCCTAGAGTCTCCAGAAGGAACCATTTCTGCGGATACCTTGATTTTAGCTCCGTGAGACCCATTTCAGATTCTGACCTCCATTACTGCAGGCAATACATTTGTGTTGTTTTAAGCCGTTAAGTTGGTGATAATAAGTTACGGCAGCAATAGGAAACTAATGCAATAGATAATGTGCTATGAAGGTAGGGAATGCAGGGGTAGGGGCAGATTTGGAACCAGAGAGATTTCTGTTTGGGGCATGTTAAGTTTATGGAGCCCAGGTGAGATGTGCAAGAAATAGCTATGTGAGGCTGGTGCTCAGGAAAGAAGTATAAGCTGGAGAAAGAGACCCAGGAAGCCTCAAGGTTTCATAAGAAAAGGAAACCATCAAAGTGAATGAGGGATGACAGTGGGAAGAAAGTGGAGGATGGAGGTCTGGAGGACAGGAGCAGAGAAACCCTTGAAGGAGAGAGAAGAGGAACAATTAGACAGGATTAACTACTTCTACCCCTAACAAAGGTGGTAAAGTTATAACATGGTGAAGAATCGAGTTTCATTCTGCTTATTCCGTGGGGTCTGCTCTTTATTTTCCAGGCTTCCTGCCTCCCCAGAGTCTGTCTGGAAAGCCTCAGGAGAAGGTTCTCATTCCTCCCAGGATCGCAAGGAGGAGGGCTGAGGGAACAATAGACAAACACATGCCTCTGCAGCAGCAATACCATCCTCTCGGGAGAAAGGCCCAAGACATGGCTCACAGAAAGCACACCTCTGGAGCACACTTTGGGGTCCTCAGGGAATAGACTGGCAGAGGGACCATCAGGGTGATGCTGTCTTTTTCACTTCTTTGGCACTCAGCCCAGGGCTTAGACTTATCCTGCACTGAGCAAATAATATAGTGGTCTTCTTCCTGGGGCGGGGGACTGTAGAAGGAGGCCAATGTGGGACATCTGAGTAGAGGGCTGGGAGGGGGAAGGCTCCGTCATGCTGGGAAAGAGGAGTACACAGGTCCTTTCCAGATCTTTCCTTTCCCCCATCTCCCTTGTTCCAACTGCAAAGGCTGAAGGGCTCCCTTAAACCTCTTTCCCTATGAAAACATCCATAAACACATATACCAGTTAGGAATACTTCCCAATGACAAGAAACAGAAAAGTCAATCAACAGGGGCCTAAACAGATAGGAGCTTATTTTCCTTACATAATAAGAAATCTGGAATTGTCAGTAGCTGGCATTGGTTTGGGGCACACTAATAATAGGAGGAACACCCTGGCTTTTTCTTGGCCTCTCATTCAGGGTCACAACATGGATGCCATAGTCCCAGGAATCATATCCCCATTCAAGGCAGGCACTAGGGGGAAGGGATGGTGCCAGATATAGTTACCCTGTTTATTAGAAAAGCAAGGGTTTCCCCAAAACCTAACAGCTTTCTGCTTACGGCTCATTGATCAAGACACTGTCAAAAGTCACCTCTGTTACCAAAGACAGAAAAAGTGGATTTTAGTTTTTTCAGTCTCTAGAATGAAGGCTGGTAAGGGAACGGAGGTTCAGAAAGGCTGTGGGCTAAACCAGTCTACAATTAAAGAAAGACTTTTTTGACTCAAATTACCCCTCCTTAAAGGAGACATTTTGTTCCTTTGAGAGCAACCAGGTTATGAGAACCACTTACTGACGTCAGGGACCCCTCACCCACCACAACCAGACAGACCCCAGATGATCTATTCAGGCCCCTGGTACCATGAACTACGACACAACCCACTAATCTCACCCTCTCTGGGAGGTTCCTGTCTTACAGGGGCATACCATTTAAGAAGAAGAAGGTGAAGTCTCTCTTAACATCCAAGTAATAAAATTCAGGGCTATTTTTTGAGGTCAGAAGTAACTTTCAGTTATCTCAGAAGAGAGGAAGAACAGGAGCTGGTGTAGACCAAGTGGTTGAGTGCCAGCATACCACATATGAGGTCCCAGGTTCAATCCCCGGCCCCAGGACCCCCCCCAAAAAAAGAAGAGAGGAAGAAGTCAAACCAGTTGCCTAGAATGGGGTCTTACTTTGCTAAAGGCTGCCAATGCAAAATACCAGAAATGGGTTGGCTTTTATAATGGGAATTTATTAGGGTAAGAGCTTACAGTTCCAAGCTGTGAAAATGTCTAAGTTAAGGCATCATCAGAGACGCTGTCTCACCAAAGTTTAGCTTCTGTTGATCCTGGACTCCTGCCACGTGGCAAGGCAAAATGGTGGCCGGTCTGCCTTCTCCCCCAGGTTCACTTTCTCCTTGAGCTCAGCTGTGGCTGATCAGGCACATGGCTCATCTCTCAGCCTTCAGGACCCTCTCTCTCTCAGCCTCTGTGTGTCTCTGTGTGTTTCTCTAGTTTATAAAGGGCTCCAGTAAGAGATCCAAGACTCACCCTGGGTCATGCCTCACTGAAGTAATCCAATCAAAGGGTCTCACAATCTAATCAAAAGCCCTTACCTGAAGCAATCTTATCAAGAGTGATCTAATCAAAAGACCCCTTAACTCAATCTAACCAAAAGGTCCCACCACATATAATAGGTTTACAGGCAAAGGAATGGGTTCAGTTTAAGAATAGGATTTTCTGGAGTCCACAAAAGACTTAAACCAGGACAAATGGTAACTAGTTCTCCCTCTGGCCAGCTCTTCCCCTTTCCCTCTCCCCTCATCTCTGGCTCTTCCTCTACCTGGTCTAACCTGATACCTACTTCACTTTGATTTACTCTTAGTTTGGACCACCCTCCATCCTCATTCATCCTCTCACCTTTAGAAGGAATATCTCTGAAGCTGACTATGGAAAGGATATCCACCTCCCTCCCTGCCCACCCACCTACACCCCCCTCCACTAGCGTAGGCTGGCAGAAAGACCCACCTTCCTAATGGCAGCCCCATGCTGGGTTTCCACTCGCTATTGAGGAGATTCCTCAGAGCACCGCAATGCTGTTAGATGTGGTGGCAGGGTGTGGACGGGAAGGCTTTTGCTGACTCCCTCTGGGAGAGGATCTGCCCACATGAACACAAAGACAGGCACCCTCCCATTTTCAAACACCCTGGGGATCTCCTACTTGAGAAGGTAAGTGCTTCTGCCAGGACTGCAGGAAGCTCACTGGTATGTGCTTCAGGAGCTAGGCCTTCATGGGCAACAGCACCCAGCCTGCCTGTGGGTTGGGCCAGAGCAGAAGCTTTGCCTAGCAAGGACGACTGCATCACCAATGTGGACAAGGGTCACTCACATTGACCCCATTTCCTAAATCCAAATAGCCTGAGATTGGGGGTGGGGTGCTGGGCAGGGGCAGGCTGAGACAGGAAGAATTTCAAAAAGTCTGGTTAGACCTTCTGCTGTGCTGGTGAGGGTGGGGGGGGGTAAGGGGGGAAACTATGTCCTCTTGTAAGCTGTTGGTAGGAATATAAATTAACTTAGCATTTTTGGAGGACACTTTAGCTGCATCTATCAAATTTTAAATGGATATATTTATATCTATGCTACAGATACATTCTCATACATGTTATATTAGGGTAACCGGGTCAGAAGCAGGATTTGGGGGACATGGAGGACTTATACTTTTTACTTCATACACTTTTACATTTGCATTTTTGGGCAATGAGCATATGTTACCTTTCTAATTATAAAAACATTAAAATTGTTACTATCGGAGTTATATGTATTACTATTAATGCCTTAGTTCAAATGTGTTAACAGTAAAGGTAAATATATTACCCTGGGGGAGCAATCTGGCCTGGGAGCTCCTGAATTCCACAGACACAAGTTTTTAAGAGATGGGAGGGGTCCTTGGGGACGTGCAGCACCTGGTAAGGGGAGCTGTAGGCTACTCAGAGCCGGCAGGACAGCCAGCCTCCTTTGCTTGCCGTGTGGGCTGCCGCCCGGCTTTCTCCTGACATCTGGGCTCCCAGCATTCAGTCTATTAAGCTGGAAAAAAGTCTGAAAACAGAGAAAGAGGGAGAGAAAAAGAGAGAGAAAACAGCAGTCAACAAAAAAGTTGAAGTAAATTAAAAGAAATAAAAAAGATTATTAAAACGATATTAAAGGCAGCATGTAACAAATTTATAAAATGAACTAAAAATAACCCCTCAACTCAGCCCATGGCTCACTTGCAGCTGGTAAACTCCCGAGGTTTCAAAGCACAGTCACTGGTCCCAGCCCTGCTGCCTGGCCGCGCTGACCTGGCACAAAAGCCTGGGGAGGCAAGTCTTTCCCTTTTCCCCTTTGTTTCTCTGTCTGAAGTATGGACACAGGTCCCTCATAGCTAAGCTGGAAGGTGGTAGGGATGTTCAAAGAAATCTGAGTGAGCACTTGGAACCATCAGAGGGGCACTGGACTGTGCAGCAAGGTGTACCTGGAAACGAGCTGTGACCAGGTCTGCCCTCGGAGCCCAGCAGCAGCCCCATTCCCAGTCTGCGACCCTGCTTCCCAGGTGTTCCAGGCCACCATCTCCCGCCTGAGAAAGAGAGAGGAGCAGGGGCTACAACATTTCTTATAGGTCTGAGCACCAAAGCAATCTTTTCCCAGGTCTCAGTTCCCCCTTGGGGTCTGTTCTCCTGCTCCCCACCCCCACCAGGGCAACTGACAATGTGCACTAGAGTCAGGGCAAAAGGGAGGGTCTAAGACTTGACATTGCCTTGAGCTGAGGATTTAACCAGTCCCTCTCCCCACATCAGTATGTTTCCCACACTTTTCAGTCTGGCAGAACCCCATGAGAAGACTTCCATATTTCTCCCAGATGGGTCTAAAGGTTGGGCAGTCTAATGGTTAAGGGGCGCCTCTGCCAGCCTGGGGAGAATATACTGCCTGCCCACCCTTCTGGCAGCTTCATCTCTGAGCCCCATCTAGCACCAGCTAGAACAGGACCAGCTCCTCATCTCCCTGTGATTTCCAGGAGCAGTGCCTTCTAAATTCCTACTGGAAAAGAAGCAACGGTAGCGGAAGAGTTGAATAAGCCTTGTTGCACTCTCAGCATGGAGTACTCTCGAGCACTTAAAAGAATGCTAAGTGGGGATGTGGAAGGGTGTTTGTACTGGATGATTGAAGTCCAGGTCTAGTCTCCTACAACAAAGAAGTACTTACCTAGAAGTAAATCTCCACCATTTATGACAGCTTCCTGCTTTGAGATCAGATTTTTTTCCAAGCTTCAAAAATCCCAGGACCATTTTCTTGTACAAGGCTTGAGCTTAAACATCAAGGGCTCCTCCCTCATTGTCTCCCCCCTTCCCAGTCTCCTGAGGGATGAAACTTTCCCAATCACAGAGCAGTCTGGGCCCAAGGGAGAGGCATTGCTTGCTCCTGCAAACCTCAGGGGTCTTTTCCCAGTCACTAAAAAAATAACTCGATAACAATAAAAATGAGAAGATAAGTTGGGATAGAAGAATGTAATATAAAATTAGAAATGAAAAATAGAGATAAGGAATGATCAAGATAAGTAAGAAAGTTACAACTAGAACACTAAAAGATTAAAGGGATAAAGAAATAAATGGGCTTTTCAAATTATACAAAAAGTATAATGAACAATTTACAAGATTAGGAGCTGAGGCTGCAAAAACAAAGGTTTATAATGTTTAAGCAGACCAAGGCAATCAGGGATCTAAAGCAGTCCTTCCAGTCCCCCTCACAGAGCCAGGGTCTGAACCCCACTTTAACCATTTCCAAAGTCTCTCCTAGACTATAATCTCATTGCTTGAACATCTTTGGGCCTTTATTTCTGATTTCTGATTTTTGCTAATAACTGAAGGATGATGTCCAATTCATCTTGCTACCAGAGTTTCCAAAGCAAATTTTATTGGAAATTAGTAACATATAGGTCCACAATTTCTAATTATTGATTCTGAAATCCAAAAAGCCCTGAAAACCAAAAATTTCATATCTTATTTGGATGTATAACCTGATCTGGCCTGAACTCATGTGGTGGCAAAATCTGATCTGAACTGAGGTGAAGCTTTTTATAGGGTGAATATTCATTCATTTCATTGCAGACACATTAATGGGTTTGACACAACAGGGGACTGCTGCAGACCCTGCTTGGGGAGTTGTGTGATATAGAGCATGTGCCTCTTATCATCTTTCTAAAATTCTGACATATATCTGGCCCTAAGATTTCAGATTGGAGATTGTGGACCTGCATTAAAATTCTCCATCAGATAGAAGAATGGATAAACAAACTGTGGCATTTTTAAAAAGTGGAGTACTATACAGCAACAATAACAATTTGTCTACAAATACAGGCAATAATATAAATGCATCTCCCAAACATACTGTGGAAAGGAAGAAGCCAAACATGTAAGCATACACACTATATGATTTCATTTATACCAAGTTCGAAGACAAGAAATCTAATCACGTGGCAATCCTTTCATCAAATATAGGCCAGTGCCTGCTTCCCTATTCCTCCTCCAAGCCTCAGCTGACCCCTATGGAGAATGCCCTGCTAACTCCCCTGCTTCCATGCCTCTCACCTAGGCAGAGCCAGCTTGCCCTGCATCCTCCCTTTCTGCCTTCCTCTGCCTTTGTCACCAGCTCCTCGTGTTTTGTCCTAGTGGAGTGGCTGATGGGATGGTGGCAATCTTATCTTTTCATGCTTTTGTCCCCACTCCCTTAGGGGTCCGTCTCCACCCTCTTCCCTGGCCATTCAGATAGGCTTTTTTTTTTTTTCCTTCTTGTTTCAGATAGGCTTTTTATCTTTTTTCATTCTCTCTCCTCCTTAGTTATTGGGCTGCCTGATCCCCACGTGGCCTGGTATCTTCCTGTCCTTGTGTCTCTACTGTCTGACCCTTGGGATCACCTGGTTTTAGGCTTTTATTTGGGCCACAGGGTCTTCTCTCTGCTTCTGCCTCTCTCTTCCACCACCCTCCCTTCCTTTCCCCTCATCTAGATGTCCTTTGTGGGACGTTCACTTTCATCTCCCTTTGATTTGCTGGCTTCCCTTTGTAGGAGGAGAATGAAAGACTCAGCTAATTGTAGCAGTAGGCAGTGACGCCTGGCTCCCCTTCTTAGCATCTTTCCAACCAGAAGCAGAAAGGAAAATGAGGGCAATTCAGACTCCTACCTGCTCCTGGGTCTGCTCTAGATCTCTTTCCCTAATGGGTTTCTCTCCCCCAGGTTTCTCAAGGGGAGTTAAGACAGTGTTGGAGTCCCTTACCATCAGCTCCTTTGTCTCTCTGGACCCAACACTCATTCATTCATTTACCCACTGTGCCTCGGTGTGTGCCACCCATCATGCAAGGTGTTGGGCAGAGTGTCAAACAAGACAGATGCAGTTTTGGACTTCTCAAGTCATAACAATAAAGTGGGTCATGGGATGTGGTAGGGGAATTACAGTGACGTGTTCAACAGAGTGACAGAACCCAGAAAAGGAGTCAAGGACTTCCCCGAGGAAGTGATGCCCACGTGAGAACTGAAGAGGACTTAGAGGAGTCAGAGGAGGGAGAAGAAGAAAACATGTCTGTTTTAGTTTGCAAAAAGCTGCCAAAAGTAATATACCAGAAATGGGTTGGCTTTTACAATGGCGATTTATTGGCTTGTAAGCTTACAGTTCCGAGGCTGAGAAAACTGTTCACATCAAAGCATCATCACGCGATGGTTTCTCCCTGAAAACCGGCTGTTGGCAATCCTGGACACGTCTATTGCATGGCAAGGCACATGGTGGTGTCTGTCAGTCTCTGCCTCCTCTCCCGGGCTCCACTGCCCACAGCTTCTGGCATCATGGCTTTCTCTCAGTTCCACAGGTTTCTCTCTGTGGCTCTCTGTATTCATCCCAGTTATAAAGGACTCCAGTGAGAGGATTAGGATCCACCCTGGGTCATGCCCTACTGAAGTGATCTAATCAAAAGGTCTCACCAACAATAGGTTCACACACACAGGAATGGACTAGCTCTCAGGACATGATTTTCTGGGGTCCATAAAAACCCCAAACTACCACAGTGTCCTAAACAGAAGAGAAAAAAGTAAGACGTGAAACTCATTATGGCTGGGGAATAAACTGGTGGGGGCCAGGTGCTGGAGGGCCATGTAAGGAACTTGGAATTAGATGGGATGTGCTAGATCATATTTGTGTTGGGTGGTGTATTGGTCAGCCAAAGGGGTGCTGATGCAAAATACCAGAAATCTGTTGGGCTTTACAAAGGGGTAGAAGCTTACAGTTACCAGGCCATAAAGCATAAGTTACCTCCCTCACCAAAGTCTGTTGCCACATGTTGCCACAAGATGGTGGGCAATGTCTGCGAGGGCTCAGCCTCCCTCTTCCTCTGAAGGCTCTGTGGTTCCAGCTTCTTTCAATATCAGCTGTAGGCTGCCTTAAGTCTCTTCCCTCTCCTGGAGCTCGATTCTCTCTGGGCTTAGCTGCTCAGAGCTCTGGTCTCTGCAGCTGCAAACTATCAGGCGAATGGCTCATCTCTTCCTGGGGCCTCTGCCGTGTCTGTGGAGCTGTCTCTATTCCTCTGTTCTTCTCCTGTGTGTTTGCTTCCCAGGGCTCCAGCATTAAAACTCCAACCTCCCTTCTCTGTGGTGTGGTTTCTCTGTGAGTTCCCACCCACCAAGGGGGCGGGGACTCAACATCCTACTGATGTGGCCCAATCACAGCCTTAATCATTATTTAATCAAGTAAAAGTGAAACCTCTGAATCCAATATAATCTAATATGCCCAGAGGGACAGACCAGTTTACAAACATAATCCAATATCTATTTTTGGAATTCATAAATAATATCAAACTGCTGCAGGTGGTGTGGAGAGTAGACTGGACTAGAGCAAGACTGCAAGAAAGGTTAAGAGGTGAATTGGTTTCCTCTTGCTGCTGTAACAAACTACCATAAATTTCATGTCTTCAAATAACACAAATTTATTATCTTACAGTTCTGGAGGTCATAAGACCAAAATCAGTCTCACTGGGCTAAAGTTAATGTGTTGGCAGGGCTGGTTCCCTGGTTTCCTTTGAGGGAAATTCCAATTCCTTGTCTTTTCCAGCTTCCAGAGGCCACCTGCCCTCCTTGGCTTACGGCCCTTTCTCTATCTTCAAAGCACATCACTCCAACCTCTGCTTCCATTCTCACATCCCATTTCTACACCTAACCCTCTCTGCCTAACTCTTATCAGGACCCCTGTGATTACATTGGGCCTACCCAGATAATCCAGGATGATCTTCTCATCTCAAGAGCCTTAATTTAGTCATATCTGCAAAGTCCCTTTTGCCACATAAGATAACATATTCACAGGCTCTGGGGATTAGGATGTGGTCATCTTTGGGGCATTACTCTGTCTACCACAGGAGGCTAATGTAGTATTCTGGGCAGGAATTTATGGATGTTTGGATGCTTGCAGAGGAGATGGAGCCAAGAGGATAGATTCAAGATAAATTTAGGATGAGGGAATACTGAATTCTTAGCCTGGAGAGCTCTGCCACATTCTCCAAGGGAGCAGCAATAGTCTCTGAGTGCAGGGGCAGTGTCTGGCAAAGGAGGATGGTTTAGTAATGGGCTCTTGTTATTGATGACTAGCCTTACTAGTCTTTGCTCTTGTAATTGAAACTTAGCCTACTGTTATGGGGTGCTTAAGGGTTGCTACCTGAGAGCCTCCTTGTTGCTCAAATGTGGCCTCTCTCTAAGCCAAACTCAGCATATGAATGCATTACCTTCCCCCCAGCATGGGACATGACTCCCAGGGATGAGCCTCCCTGGCAACGAGGGATTAACACCAAGTGCCATTTGGCAATACCACTGGAAAAAGACCTTGAATAAAAGGGGTAAAAGGTAAAGACAAATGAGTTCATGTGGCTAAAAGACTTCAAAGAGAGTTGGGAGGTCATCCCAGAGGTAACGCTTATGCACACCTCAGTAGGACCTTTTAGAACACCAAAGTGGATATCACCCCACACTGAGGGGCTCCTGAGGGCTCTGGAGACACTTAGGTCCTATATAAGGTAGGATAGCTCCAGAGATTGATGCCTTATCAGTGGGCTCTCCACTGGAATCTGTGCTCCTGAGAGTGACAGAGTTGGACTCAAATAAGTCCTCCCTGCACATGGTTCATCAGTCCCTTCTATTCAAACCTATATGCGATGCTGGAGTTTGTAGGTGTACTTCCAGAGACTGGAGCCTTTGGCCTGCCCATGTGCCAGCTGTGCCTGGAATCTCGGTGGAACTGCAACTCCTACTCTACAGCTCAATGTACTCACCCAAGTCACCTGGTGAGGAGATGATGATGGACGGCGGCCATCCCAGGGAATGGAGAGACTCTGCAGCGGCAGGAAGGATAATCCCATCCACCGTATCCATGGGATATAGGCCCCCTCTCACTTGGAGGTGGAGTGGACATCACCGTCCCAGACTCCTCAGGATTGAGGGAGGAGCTATGGACTAGAGTGGACTCACTGGTATTCTGTTGTAGACATATTGTGATTCAAGCAATGGAAGAAATTACAACAGTGAGGTGGATCCAGTGGCCACCTTTCAGGGCAGGGAAGGGAAAAGCAGTTGTAATACAGGGGCTTTTTCAGGACTTGGGAATTGTCCTGAGTGGCATTACGACAACAGATATAGGCCATTTTATGTCAGCAAATAACGTGCAGAACTGTGTGGGAAAGAGTGTGGTCTACAATGTGAACTATGGTCCATGCTTAGTGGCAAAGCCCCAGGATTTGTATATCCATTGCAGGTGATGTGCCACACTAATGAAAGATGTTTGTGTGGGATGTTGTGGGAGGTGTGGGAGGTGGGGAACATGGGAATCCTTGTAATGTTTGTGTAACATTTATGTAATCTAAGCATCTTTTAAAATATAAAATTAATTAATTAATTAATTAATTAATTTAAAAAAAAAGATAAATTTAGGGAATAGACTCGTCGGTGAACTGATGTAATATAGAAGGTTGAGGTAGAGGGATGAGCAGGAATCACTCTTAGCTTTCTGGCTCCAGCAACTGACAAGATGGGATGTTGTTTACAAGGCAGAGACACAGGAGGAAATGCAGGCATGGGGAGGAGAATATAGGGGGAAATGAGTGAGCTACCCTAAGAGATCCAAGAAGAAATGCCCAAAGAGCAGCTGGACAGGTGTCTGCAGTCCAGGAGAAGGGTCTGAGAGGTTGAAATTGTTTAGAATAGAGGTCAGCAAATTGGCCAGAAGGCCAGCAGCTTGTTTAGCAAAGAGAGTCTAAATGGAACACAATCATGCCCATTCATTTATGACTAAGGCTGCTTTCACTCAACAACAGCAAAGATGAGTATTTGCAACAGAGCCTCACAATGTCATATAGCCCTTTGAGAAAAAGTTCACCAACTTTTAGACGGTTAAAGAATCATCATCCCAATAATGTTACCAAAGGGAGCAGAGGGGGCCCCAGAGTCAACACATGGAGTGCGATGAAAAGAGGCCCTGGGATCAACCCTGAGGAACCCAACATTCAAGGCACAGGAATAATACTAACCATAGATGGGCACCGAAAAGGGCCAGAGACACAGGACAATGAGCAGAAGAGTTGCTTTGCCACAGAGGATAAGCATGGTGGTTTTAAAATAGGTCCACAAATTCTTTAAGATTCTTCCCTTCAAGAGATGGAGTCTTGATTATGGGCTAGACTTAGTGACTCACTTCTAATCAATAGAATAAAGTGGAAGAGACAATGTCAAATTTGGACACTAGGTCATCAAAGTCACTGGAAATCTTCCTCTCTCTTTCTGGGGTAGTTATTGCCATGTCACGACGAGACTCAAACATCTGGTGGAGAAGTTGACTTGATGAGGACCCAAGGCCCCCCACCAAAAGCCATGTCAGCAAGCCACTCCTGTAGATCCTCCAGCCCCAGGCAAGCCAGAGTGGCCTGCAGGCTCTGCCAGCATCCCGACTGCAACCACATGGGAGACTTAGCACCAGAACCACCCAACCTAACTGCTCTGGAATTCCTGACTCACAGAAACAGGAAGACAATCAATCTTTGTTGTTTTAAGCCACTAATGCTTTGGGGTAATTTGTTACACACAATAAATAGTTCACCCAACAAGGAAATGGGTGTTTTTAGGGAAGAGTGATCAACTATGTCCATGCTGCTAAGAAATCCAGCAAGATTTAGCAGGTTACCTTCCATTGGGTACTGAGTCCTGTTGGATTTTTGCACAGTTGAGGAAGATTAACCGAGCTTTGGCAGGAGTCCTTGGTCAGGATGAATATAGTTGTGTGAAACTAGCAGTCATTTGCTTTTTCACTTATATAACACTGGAGAGGAAGGAAAGAAGGAGCATCTGGGGGCTGGTCTAGCATCAGTCTTCCCTCACAAGATGGTGTTGGTCCATTGCAATGTGAATTTGGAAGGGCCTTATTTTAAAAAGCTCCAACTTACTAGTCCTCCTGATCCTTTGGCCAAGAGGTTTATAGGCTGCAAAATCAAATAAATGTATCTTCTCTTCTTCTCATCTAATTACTTTGGATGAAGTGATGGCTTTATTATTTTCCATAAATGATCCAAAGTGACTTGTGCTTTAGTCAGTCAGCATTTGACTGAGCAGCTCTTAAGGGGGAAAATGTGCCTGGAATTGACTTCTTCTTTCTCCTCTCGTCTAAAACTTGTCTCTCAAAAGTATCACAAAAGTCTCTGCCAAATAGGCTGATCCTGTCTCAGTTGCATACTCTTTGATGTGGATCAGCCAGTTTGCTGAGAGAATTAAGCCTTTATGCTTTAGGTATCCAATGTATATAATGAATTAACTTCTCTCCTATGCATTTAATTGGCACTAGTTAGACATCATCTTTGGGAGAACTTAGAAAATAGTTACTCACTTTTCTATGATCTGAGTCAGATGAGGAGCCCTGGTTGAGAAAGGCTGTAGACTTTTTTGGTACAGTGTCACCATTTCCCTGGTCCTCCTTCTCTCTCCTGAGTAGGTTGTAGGGACCTGAATCCCAGAAAGACACTTCTGTAGGTCTGTTGGATTTTATAGTTGCTTCAGCTTGAAGAACTCTCATTGTCTTAGCATGAGATTGCTAAACTTTTAAACTCGTCGCTCCATACTTAAACACATTTACTGATGGTGAGCATCATGGCCACCGTGGTAAGCGCTGGCGTGCGGAGGACAGAGGAGTGAAGCCATGGCTCTTGGTCTGAGGAAGGAGGGGGCCAAGGACCTGGACCCCTGGGTCTGAGGGAGGAGAATAGAAGGAGTTGGGATTCCAGAATCCTGGGTTCAAATGGTTATTTCTACCAAAAAACAAATAAAAATTTTTTAAAAAGCAAGCAAAAAACCCAAAAAAAACAACAAAAAAAACACATTTACTGATTCCTTACTTCCTAATTTGTTACATTTTATTTACTTTTATTATTTTAGCTTTTAAAAGTTGCTTAGTCCTTTTAATCAAATAGATCTATAAATCAAATAAAACTTCGATTTAATCTGATTTGGCCCAGTTTAATTGTTCTTATTCTGCTTTGTCTTTTCTTGCTATTTTTTTTTTTTATTTCTTTCTTTTATCTCACTTAAACTTTTTGTTTTCAATCATGTATTTGCTTCTTCTTATCACTTTTGAATTTATGGTTGTTGTTCTCTTTTAATCTTGTCTTTTATTACAGTTTTAATTTTTCCATTTACTTTCATCTTTTTCTGTAGTTTATCTTTTTATTAAATGCTTTCAAAATAGCTGTTTACTTTTCTCTTTGTTTATTAAATGGGAGGCAAGAAGCACAGCCCTAAGGCACAGCTGTGTTGTGCAGATGGCCCACACTTTAAACTAGAGACCGGAGGTCTCTTCTCCTCCAGGGAGGTACAGTTTATAATCTCCATCCTCTAAACCCCTTGGACAGTGGGAAAACCCTTTACATACATCACTACATACCAGCTTCCCTTGATAGACATCACATTCACTTCCTGATGAAAAAAAAACTTACCTGATTAATACTGGACAGCCATCTAGCCAGAAACTCCCCCAAGATCAAGTGTGGTGGGCAGAATTCTAAGATTCCCAGCCCCAGGGCACAGGCCTTGTATAATCCCCTCCTCCTGAGTGTGGGTGAGATGTGTGATTAGGTTACATGTAATGACAAATGTGAAGGGATTTTTTTTTTTTTAAGATTTTATTTATTTATTCATTTATCCCCCCCCCCTTGCTGCTTGTCATCACTGGGTCAGCTAACCACGCCGTGCGGGCGGGCCTGCCTCCACCAGGAGGCCCCCGGGAACCGAACCCGGGGCCTCCCATAAGGCAAACGGGAGCCCCACCGATTGAGCCACAGCCGCTTCCCTGTGAAGGGATTTTGCAGATGTATTTAAGATCCCAAATCTGTTGACAATGAATTAATCAAAAAGGAGATTATCCTGGATGGATCTGCAAAGTTGAAGATGTGAAGCATGAGGGACATTCTGCTGCTGTCCTTGGAGAAATAGGCCATGTTGTAAAAGGACCTGGGAGGGGTCCTTGGCAAGGACCTGAGAGCAATCTCTAGATGCTGAAGGAGGTCTGCAGCCAGCAGCCAGCAAGAAAACAAGGACCTCAATCATCCGAATGCAAGGAAATGATGTCTGCCAACAACCTGAGGGAGCTGGGATGCGCCCTCCATGTCCATATAGTCCAGCCTCCAGATGAGGAGGACAAGCTCCTCTAATTAGCTCAGCTAATGTCTTGATTTCAGCCTTGTGAAGCAATGAGCAGAAGGCTGAATTAAAACAAGTCAGATTCCTGACCCACAGAAACTGTGAGGGAGTAAAACTGTGTGGTTGAAGCCACTAAGTTTGGGGTAATTGGTTACTCAGTAATAAAAAACCAATATATCATGTGATGCCATTCTGGTAACTTAAAAAAAAAATACATTATTTTTACTAGAGAAGTTGCAGGTTTACAAAAAACCATGCAGAAGTATAATTTGCAAGGTGAAGAACCACCTTCCCATCACTCCCCAACCCCAGCCATAGACAAACTCTGGGGCAGCCACTGCTGGCTCCCTTGCTGCTAGACAACCAGAAGAGTCCTAGCTAAGGACAGCATGGTGAGACCTTAAGTCACCTCTGCCTAAATCAAGAAGGCTTGGTCAGTGCTCTTGTCTTCCCCGCCCACAGGATTAGCACCTTCTTCTAGGTGCTCTTGAACTCACTGATGATGATTAGACAATTCCATTTAATTCTGGTAATTATAAAAAGAAAACGGTCCCCTTCTCATAAACAGTGAAGATCCTTGGTATCTTTCTGTCTGTTTGAATGAAATTCTGGACCAGTGACCAATGGTAGGATACATCTCTCTCTTTTTTTTTTTTTTGAGGTACCAGGGCCAGAAATTGAACCCGGAACCTCATATGTGGAAAGCCAGCGCTCACCCACTAGGCTACACTGGCTCTGTAGATCTTATTTTAATTGTGAGGTTGTCCATGTAAGATTTGGATCCAAATCACATCATGCTGACTTGTGATTCATCAAGGAGGACAGAGTAGCCATGACATAGCTTGGGTGGCGGCCTTTAATTTCTCACTTCAGCTGGGGAAGGAGGCATCTGGTTTTCTTGTGAAAAGGGAAGGCTGTAACCAGTGCCTGGAATTTCTCAAACCACTTTGGGAAATAAATTCTGCTTTGGTACCTCTGGGAAAAAAATATCTATGCAGAAAATAGAGTTCCCATGTACCACCCTCTCCCTCCAATACCTTTCATTAGTGTGGTACATTTGTTACAACTGATAAAAGACTATTATAATTGTACCTTATGGTCTACATTAGGGTTCACTGTTTATGTTGTACAACCCTATGTTGTTGTTTTTTTTTAATTATTTATTTATTTATTTGTTTATTTATTTATTTATTTATTTATATTTTTTAAAGATTTTATTTATTTATTCATTTATCCCCCCCTTGCTGCCTGTGCTCGCCGGGTCAGCTAACCACGCCATGAGGGCGGGCTTGCCTTCACCAGGAGGCCCCGGGAACCAAACCCGGGGCCTCCCATATGGTAAACGGGAGCCCTACTGATTGAGCCACAGCCGCTTCCCATATGTTGTTGTTTTTTAAATTAGTAACATATATACAACCTAAAATTTCCCCTTCTAACCACATTCAAATACATAATTCAGTGTTGTTAATTATGTTCACAATGTTGTGCTACAATAACCACCATCCACTACCAAAACTTTTCCATCACCCCAAATAGGAAGTCTGTGTCATGTAAGCATTAACTCCCCATTTCCCCTGGTAACCTGCACTCTAGTTTCCACCTCTATGAATTTGCTTATTCTAATTATTTCATAACAGTGAGATCATACAATATTTGCCCTTTTGTATTCTATTTTATTTCACTCAACATAATAGCTCCAAGTTTCATCCATGTTTCTCAGGTATCAGAACTTCATTCCTTTCACAGTTGAATAATATTCCATTGTATGTATATATCACATTTTGTTATCCATTTGTCTGTTGATGGATATTTGGGCTGCTTCCTTCTTTTGGCAACTGGGAATAACACCGCTATGAATATCGGTATAGAAATATCTGTTCAAGTCCCAGCTACGAAGTCTTTTGTGTAGACACCTACAAGTGGGGTTGCCAGGTCATATGGTAATTAATTTTCTGAGGAATCACCAAACAGTTTTCCACAGCAACTGCACGATTTTACATTCCCATAAACAATGTACAAGTGTTCCTATTTCCCACATCTTCTCCAACACAAGTTATTTTTTGTTTTTGACATACCTATTCTAGTGGCTAGGAAATGGTATATCATTGTGGTTTTGATTTTCATTTCCGTAATGGCTAATAATGTTGAGAATGTTTTCATGTGCTTTTTGGCCATTTATATCTCTTCTTTGGAAAAATGTCAATTCAAGTCTTTTGCCCATTTTGCAATCGGATTTGGCCTTTTGTTGTTGAATTGTAGGATTTCTTTAAATATTCTGGATATTAAACCCTTATGGGATATGTGGTTTCCAAACATTTTTTCCTGTTCTGTAGGGTCTTCTTACTTTCATGATAAAGTCCTTTGATGAACAATTTAAAAATTTTAATGAGGTCCCATTTACATATTTTGTTTTTTGTTGCTCTTGGCATATAATTTTTTGATGTGTTATTGGATTTAGTTTGTTAGTATTTTGCTGAGGATTTTTGCATCTAGAAAGTACATTTATCTGTAATTTTCTTTTCTCATGATATCTTTATATGGTTTGGTATTAGGGTAATGGTAACCTCATAGAATGAGTTAGGGAGTATTCCCTCCACTTCAATTTTTTGGAAGCGTTTGAACAGGACTGGTATTAATTCTTCTTGCAAGGTTTGGTCAAATTCACCTGTGAAGCCATCTGGACCAGGGCTATTCTTTCTTAAGAAGTTTTTTGGGTTTTTGTTTGTTTGTTTTGGAGGGGTACAGGGGGCCAGGGATTGAACCCGGGACCTCGTATGTGGGAAGCTCGCACTCAACCACTCAGACACATCAGCTTCCCTGAGTTGGTTTTTTAATTTGTTTTGCATGTTGTTTGTTTTTGATTTTTTCAGGAGGCAGCAGGAACTGAACCCGTGGGAGGCGGTTGCTCAACCACTTGAATCACAGCCACTTCCAAGAAGTGTTTTTTTTTTTTAAAGATTTATTTTATTTATTTATTCCCCCCCACACCCCACCCCATTGTTTTGCACTCGCTGTCTGTTCTCTGTGTCCACTTGCTGTGTGTTCTTCTGTGTCTGCTTGTCTTCTCTTTAGGCAGCACTGTGAACCGATCCATGGTGGGAGAGAGGTGCTCAATCTCTTGTGCACCTGGTCTGCTGCGTCTCTTATTGTCTCTCTTCTGTGTCTCTTTTTATTGCGTCATTTTGCTGCTCCAGCTCTCCACATGGGCCAGCTCTCCACGTAGGCCAGCTTGCCTTTCACCAGGAGGCCCCAGGAATCAAACCCTGGACCTCCTACATGGTAGATGGGAGCCCAATCCCTTGAACCACATCCGTTTCCCGTGGGAAGTTTTTGATTACAGATTTAATCTCCTTACTAGTTATTGGTCTATTTATATCTTCTCTTTCATCTTGAGTCAGTGTAGGCAGTTTGTATGTTTCTAGGAATTTGTGTATTTCATCTAGGTTATCTAATTTTTTTGGCATAGAGTTGTCATAGTATCTTTATGGTTCTTTTTATTTCTGTGAGGTCAGTAGTAATGTCTCCCCTTTGATTTCTGATTTCAATTATTTGCATTCTCTCTCTTTTTATATATGTCAATCTAGCTAAAGATTTGTCAATTTTATGGCTTTTTTTAAAGAACCAATTTTTGGTTTTGTTGATCTTTCTGTTTTGTTTTGTTTTTAATTCTCTATTCATTCATCTCTTCTCTAGTCTTTATTACTTCCTTCCTTCTGCTCTCTGTGTTTAGTTCACTCTTCTTTTTCTAGAACCTCCAGTTGTGAGGTATGGTCTCTGATTTGAGATCCTTCTTCTTTTTTAATGTAAGTATTTAGAGGTATAAATTTTCCTGCAAGCACTGCCTTTACTACATCCCATAAGTTTTGGTACAACATATTTCCTTTTTCATTTGCTTCAAGATATTTCCTAATTTCCCTTGTGACTTCCTCTTTGTCCATTGGTTGTTTAAGAGTGTGTTGTTTAATTTTCACATATTTGTGAATTTTCCATTTCTCCCTCTGTTATTGATTTCTAGCTTCATTCCATTGTGGATGGAGAAGATACATTGAATGAATTCAATATTTTAAAAATTTATTGTTACTTGTTTTGTGATCTAACATATAGTTTATCCTAGAGAATAATCCATATACTATAGAGAAGAATGTGTATTCTGTTGTTTTTGGGTAAAGTGTTCTATATATTTCTGTTAGGCCTAGTTAGTTTAAAGTAACACTCAAGTCTCCTATTTCCCTATTGATCTTCTGTCTAGATATTCTCTCCATTATTAAAAGTGGTGTATGAAATCTCCTACTATTAATGTAGAATAATCTATTTCTCCCTTCAAATCTGTCAATATTTGCTTCATATATTTTGGGACTCTGCCTTTAGGTGCTGTTTTAGTTTACTAGGCTATTGAAAGCAGATACCATAAAATGGGTTGGCTTTTAACAATGGGAATTTATTAGCTTACAGTTTTGAGGCTGAGAAAAATGTCCAAACCAAGGCATTGTCAAGACAATGATTTCTTCCCAAAGACTGGCTGCCTGTGATCCTTGGGTCCTCTGCCACATGGCCAGGCATATGGTGGCATCTGCTGGTCTTTTCCTTCTCTTTTGGATTTCATTGGTTTCCAGCTTCTTGCTTCTGTGGCTTTCTCTCTCTTTGTCTTAATTTCATTCTCATATAAAGGACTCCAGTAAGGGGATTAAGACCCACTCTGGATCATGCCTTACAGAATAACCTAATCACAAGGCCCTATTTACAATAGGTTTATACCCACAAGAATGGATTAGCTTTAAGAACATGATTTGCTGGGGTACATACAGTTCCAGACCACCACAGGTGCATATATATTTATAATTGTTTTACTTTCTTATCAAATTGACCCCTTTATTAATATATAGTGACCTTTGTCCCTTATAACAGGTTTTGACTTAATATTTATTTAATCTGATATTAGTATCATTACCCCAGCTCTTTTTTTGTTAATATTTGCATGATACATTTTTTTCTATTCTTTCATTTTCAACCTACTTGTTGTCTTTGAGATCACTGATTCCTTCTTCAGCTCCCATCTGTTGTTGAAACCCTCTAGGGGACTTTTCATTTTAGTCATTATGGTCTTCAGCGCTAATAACTCTGTTTGGTTCCATTTTATTTTATTAATATATTTTTTAAAAAAGGTATTTAGATGATATAAATAGTACTCAAAAGTATAGGGGATTTGGTTTCATCTTAAATTGCTATCTCTTTATTGAGATTCACACATTGTTCATTCATTGTTTTCCTCATACCCTTTAGTTCTTTCTTTCTGTTTTCCTTTATCTCCTTGATCATAATGAAGATCTTTTTTATTTTATTTTTCTTTTTTAAGTCTTTGTCTGGTATGTCCAAAGTCTGGTTCTCTTCATTGATGGTTTCTGGATTTTTATCTCTTTCCTTTTGGTAGGCCATCATTTCCACTTTGTTTGTCTTGTAATCTTTTGTTTCACACTTTACATTTTCTTTTCTTTTCTTTTTTTTTTTTTTTTCCGGGAGGTCCTGGGGATCGAACCCAGGTCCCTCCATATGGCAGATGGACGCCCAACCATTTGAGCCATATCCGCCCCCCTCACACTGTACATTTTAATATTTTAAAGTGTTAACTCTGGGATTTAGTCCCTGGGCTGTCTGTTCCTTGAGTTTGTACCCAGCTAGTGATAGGACAGAGATTTCCTGGAGGACTAGTAGCTGAAAAAACAACATACAAAGCAAAGCAAAAAGTCCCTTTGATGGTCTTTGCAAATTGGCTCAGCTTTGGCTGGTGGTCTCCTTCAGATCTTAGCCGTCCTATCAAAGGATCAGCCCAAGACAAATGCAAAGTACAGGATCCTCTCTGTCTTATCTGAGCCTGTGTGGAGCCTGGTTCTTGTCCTGGGCTTGTGCTTACTAGTGTTCTTAGGAATTCTCCCATTTACAGGAATTTGAATACCTTCACTGTCCCTGTGCAATAGACTTTCATCCCTCCTGGGTACTCTATTGTATGACTTAATGCAGTTAGTACTTTGCCCCAGACTGCTTCAACTTAATTATTTCTTATACTGCTTTAGCTGTCTGCAAGCTTCTTCTCTGCCTTCAGGACCAATTCTGGGAGGGCAAACCTGAAATAAGTTTCCTGGTTCAGTCCTTCAGGCTCCTACCAGATAGATTAGCACTGACATACAGACTCCCCATTATGTGTATCAGGGCTACTCTGCTCCCTCTGGATCAGGGCCAGCAACCCACGATGGGAGCACAGGCTGACTCCTTTCCATACTGGGCAGTGGATGGGATAGGGGTTAGGGGAAAGGATAGCAAGGGAATCACAAGCTTCACTTACCATTTTTCAAGTTGTTATTAAATTTATTTGGCATTTGCCTAGTTACTAAATTTTGTACAGAATTTTGAGGAAGATGGCTTTGCCAGTCTTTGCTAGTTGTTCAAAGATTCTGTGGGGGAATGGCACCCTGGAGTGTCTTTTTTTTTTTTTTTTTTTTAAAGATTTTTTTTATTTATTCATTTATCCCCCCCTTGCTGCTTGTGCTCGCTGGGTCAGCTAACCACGCCATGCAGGCGGGCTTGCCTTCACCAGGAGGCCCCGGGAACTGAACCCGGGGCCTCCCATATGGTAAACGGGAGCCCTACTGATTGAGCCACAGCCGCTTCCCTCCTGGAGTGTCTTAAACCACCATCTTTATCAACTGGAAGCCCTGGTAACTTTCTTGAACTGGTAAGTTTTTTGAACTGCTGAATGGAACAGTTCTTTATATCATACTGTCAAGTTTCTCTGTGATGACATACAGTCTACAGTTTATATCCTCTAAATCCCTTGGACATCGGGCAAACTCTTTACATACATCACCACATATTAAGAGGATGGGCTAGGCAAGGAGATCCATTTTGAAATGATTCAACATAAAAATATTTAAAGTTAACAAATAATAAAATAACCCACATGGTTTTGCATCTTCCAACAAGACTCCTGGGAGGGAAGGAAAATAGAAGAACCCAAACTTGGTATCACAAGATTATTTTCAAAAAATGGGCAAAACAGTATCTCCCATATTATGTGATCTTGTAATGTAATTTTGGCTCTCTTCCTATTGAGAGGTGGGGTCCATGTCTTCTTCCCTTGACACTGGACTGATTTGTGACAGAAGTAATGGTATGTGACTTCCAAAGCCTAGGTCACCGGAACATTCATTTCTTGAAGACTTCGGCTACCATGTAAGCAGTCTGATTACCCTGAGGCCACGACGCTATGAGCAACCAGAAATTAGCCCAAACAGAGGCCACATGAAGAGACCTTGTGACAAGACTACATGAAGATAGTGAGATGCCTGGCCAGCCTCTGGCTCTTTTCCACTATTCTAGATGCAACCAGCTGACTGCAACTGTCTGAGATCCTAAGCCAAAACTGACCAGCCAAATTCTTACAAAGTTCCTGACCCACAGAAACTGTGAGAGATAGTAAAACAATTGTTGTTTTGAGCCATAAAGTTTTGGGTTGATTTGTTACACAGCACCAGATAACCAGAACTCGTGGGTTTGGAATCCTTCCTTAAGTCATCCTGACCCCTGCATGGCTCTGACTCTTGGTTGGCTTCCCTTCTACTTGTACATTCTTATGATTTTGCCTTCATAATCCTTCTAAGCAAAATTATAAAAGGGTCTCAGTGTGTAAATTGTCTCAATCCCTTTCCTTTGTTTTGAGAGCCAGGAGAGTTTGGTAGGATATCTTCAATGGCTCTTTTATTCCTGAGTCGCTGTGTTTTTGTTGGGTTAGCCAAAAAAACAAGAAGACCACAAGCAAAAGTTATGCTAGGTGCTGGGGACAAAGAGGAATGAGATATGACCATTGCCTTCACAGAATTTAGAGTGTATTTAAATTCAAACACTCATGAATTTTTTGTCCAGAAAAATTTCATTAGCTTCATGTTAACTCTAGGTGGAATGATCATTTCATTTATTACCCAAAGGAAAAAGGAAGCACTATTAATAATCACTTTGGGCAAACAGGCATACACTAGGACTATCCTGGCCAAACCAACGCACGTGTTCCTCACAGCTATAGGAAAATATAGGAAAGCTATAATACCTCTTACTCATCATCATAATCACCTTGCCAAACCACAACTTTTTATCCTGCATTGGTGCATCTGTACCTATGGCTTGGAAAAATACACAGCTATGCTGAATGGTCTGCTTTAAATTCATGACCATATAGCTCATGTGAATTTGTAATGTTGCCCAGTAATCATGCCATGTTTCCTTGGTCCATTCATTTTCTCATTCTCATTCACTTTCACATCTCCTCTTCTCTCCTCAAAACTCTAATAACTCTAATAATTCATCCTCACTGGGTTGAAGATCTCAATTTTACTTCATTGAGGAATTTGAAGCAAACAGAAGAGAGCTTCCACAAACTCTTACCACCACATCTACCCCTACCTGCTTCTGTGCCCATGCACTCTGTCTCCTCTTCTGTCATCATGGATATGTTGTCTGGCTCCTTGATGAGGTCAACCCCTTGATGAGGTACACTAGATCCATCTACTCTCTCCCATTCTCGATTTGGTCCTAGCAATTCTCCCCTCTCTTTTCTGCTCTATTAATTTTACTTTTTTATCTTTACCTCAGCACACAAACATGTTATTTTATCTCCCATCTTAAAAAAAACCCTCTCTTGAATTTTCCCCTTCAGTTATGACCCCAACTCCCCTCCTCTCGTCACACTAAATCATTTGAAAGAATATTCTGTCTCCAGTTTCTTTCCTTTCATTCTACCTTCCAGCCACTCCAATGAGGTTTTTGCCTCTGCCACTCTACCAAAATTGCTCCTGTCATAGTAACTAAGGAACTATACATGCTTCATTCAGAGAACATTTTTCATCCTGTCAGCAGAATTTGACAAAGTTGATCTCCTTAAGTCTTCCTTGGAAGACATTTTCACTTGGCTTAGTGGATACCAAACATACTTGGTTTAACTGCTACCTCTTTGGCCACTCAGTTTCTCAGTCTCCTCTCTTGGTTCCTCCTTGTCTCTCGCCTCTAAATGTTGGAGTGTTCCAGGTCCTAATCCGTGGACCTCATCTCTTTTCTAGCTACACTAATTCCTTAAGTGATTTTATTCAAGCTCATATCTTTAAATACGATCTACAGCTGACAATTCCCAAATTTGTATCTCTAACCTGGATCTCTCTCCAGAATCCCAGTCTTGATTATCCAATTGTTTACTCTACTCAACATCTCCACTTGAATTTCCAATAGGCACTTTGAGCTTAACATATCCAAAATTGAGCTTCATGCTTCTAGTTACCTGGATGATAAACCATGGTGTGATCTTTTACTCCTCTTTCTCTCACACCTTACATCCAGTCCATCAGCAAATCCTGTCTGTTCTACCTACAAAATGTTTCCAAAATTAGACTACTTTTTACCATCATCATCTCTCACCTCCTGACTTGTCTCACTGATTCTACCCTGGCTTTCTTTTGGTTTATTCTCAAATGGCAAGTGGGTACATTCTGTTAAATCCTAAGTCACATCATATCACCTAGCTGCTCAAACACTTATTTCACTCAATATAAAAATGAAAACATTTCCTTCCCACTTTGCCTTTTTTACTTTTCTTCTTCCTCTCACTTTCTCTGTTCCAGTCACACTGCATCCTTGCTTCTCTTCAAACACATCAGGTATGTATGTTTGCTCCTGCTGTTTATCTACATGGAATGATCTTTCCCCCAGATATCGTCATGGCTACCTCCCTTACTTCCTTCAAGGGTTCATTCAAAGGTCATATTCTGGGGTCGGATGTGGCTCAACTGGTTGGGCGTCTGTCTCCCATATGGAGGGACCCGAGGTCGATCCCCGGGACCTCCCGGTAAAAAACAAAACAAAACAAAAAAACACAAACAAAACAAAGGTCATATTCTTAGTGAGGTCTTCTTTGGTCACTGTGGTAGCCAGCCTCCAAGATGGCAATCCGCAAAGACCTCCACCCTTGGGCTGTCCTCCCCCACATTGTAACAGCATTGGTTTGTTTGACCAATAGAATACAGGAGAAGTGATGGCATAGTACTTCTGAGATTAGGTTATAAAAGCCTCAACTTCCATCTTGGGTGTGTGAGCTCTCTTTCTCACTCTTAGATCATTCTCTGTGGGGGAAGCCAGCTGTCACTTCATGAGTCTCAGAGAAAGGCCTACTTGGCAAGGAACTGAGGCCTCTTGCCAACAGCCAAGTGAGCATGGAAGCAGATTTTCTAGACTCAGTCAAGCTTTTTTTTTTTTTTTTTTTAAAGCATTTTTATTGAGATATATTCATCTAGCATACAATCCATCAAAAGTGTACAGTCAAAAGCTTTCTAATGACTGAATCCCCAGCCAATACCTTGACTGTAATCTTAGGAAACACCCTGAACCAGAACTACCCAGCTAAGCCACTCCCATCTTCCTAACCCTCAAAAACTGAGATAGTAAAATGTTTATTGCCTTTAGCCACTAAGTTTGGGACAATTTGTTATACAGCAATAAAGAAGTAAAACACACAGCACATCTAAATTCATCCCCTGGCACTTAGTATCTACTTTCCTCCTTTATTTATTAATTTTTTTCTTAGCACTGATCACTATCTAACATATATCCAAAATATAGCATACTGTATTTTATTTATTTACCTTGTTTATTGTCTGTCTCCCCAACTAGGATGTGAACTCCTGGAGGGAAGGGATTTTTGTCTATTTTGTTTATGGTCTTATTCCCAGGACTTAGAACAGAATCTGGCACATAGTTTTTTTGTTTTTTTACTTTTTTTTTTTTTTCCTTTTTTTTTTTGCAGTATTTCTTTGGCACATAGTTGATACTCAACAAATGAATGCATAAATAAATGAATGAATCTGATTCCAGCCTTCTGTGTGAAAATTTTCCTACATAAATTTAATTCTAATCCTAATCAATTATTCACAGTTCTCCAAGTATTATTTTTATTCCAAACCTGTACAGTCAGTTCTGCTATAACGTAATGTATGTACTCCTAAAAAGCACCCTACTATGCAAAATCACACACTAAAAACAACAGGACTCATGGGGGGAAAGGGGGGTGGGGGTACCACACTCAAAACGTCAATAACAACTACCAAAATAGACAGAAACCTAATAAGAATGGTAGCACAGTTTACACATGTAAAATGGTTAAGAAATATGTAAAGACTACAATAAATATGGCATTTTACTTTAAAATAGACCTGAAATTTGCTTGTGGAAGTGGGTGTCAGAAGTGCTGCAGTCTAAGAGTTACCATCAAGTGGTTAGGTTATCTGAAGGAAGTGTATCTGAAATCAAAAAGAAAGTTGTGATACCAGATATGGATGAGTGTGGTTCATAGCACATCCTGTGATCTTAGGTAAGTGGTAGATATTTGAGGGGTATGTTTGCATGCATTTTGTTTCTTCCTACACTGCTCGGTTCAGCTTGGGTAGTGTTTTCTCTGTTCACCTAGTGTTTCTCAGTGTAAGAACTCAAGCTTAATCAAATACAAAATTCACATTATGCTCAAATTGTTCCCTGATATATGAATCAGGTTGGAACAAATTTGTGTTTTCAAAACAAGGCTTATAGCAGAACTGATTATATCTTTAATTATGCCATGTCCATTTCTTCCTTTTGCCTGGTCAATTTCACCTTTGTTTCAATGTCTATTTTCCATTGCCTCCTTTATTACCTGCATAGACTTTACCTTCTTTGAACATTCACATGCTTCCTTCTCACTTCTATTTTATTGTCATATTAAATTAGTGAATTCAAGGTTCATATTAGTTTAATTTGTACATGACCATGTCTATCTCTCCAACTAGCTGTGAGCTACTTGAGGGCAGGGTAACTTCCAATTCATTGCATGTCTTTGCTTGTACCCCAGGACTTGTCCTAGGACTGTGGCTCACAAAAGACAGGTGTTCAAAAATTATCTGTTGGCTTGATTTTGATCCAGAGGCAGGACTGGATGAGGCCTCTTTCATCAGATAGTTCGATGCCTAATGAAAACAGTGGGATCACTTATGCAGAAAACTCAGACCAGGAATGAGTTTGAGAAATAAAACCTGTGAGCAGACATGAATGCGGTGCTAAGTAGGTATTTTAGTTTGCTAAAGGCTGCCAAGGCAATATACCAGAAATGGGTTGGCTTTTACAATGGGGATTAATTAATTAATAAGCTTATAGTTCTGAGGCTGTGAAAGTGTCCAAATCAAGGCATCATCAAGAGATGCTTTCTCCTGGAGCTGTGACTATAGGCGATGAGACACATGGCAGTGTCCACTCATATGTCCCTTCTCCACCGGGTCCTATTGCTTTCAGCTTCTGGCTTCAGTGGCTTCCTCTCAGCTTCTGTGTTCCATTGATTTTAGCATCTGGCTCCCAGGGCTTTGTCTCTTAGCTTCTGGAGGTTTTTCTCTGTTTCTGTGGCTCCACAAATTCTAGTTTATAAAGGACTCCAGTAAGACGATTAAGACCCACCCTGGCGTATGCCTTACAGGAGTAATCTAATCAAATTGGTCCTTACATGAATCTAATCTAATCAAGGGTTCCTATAGGTTCACAGGAATGGACAATTTAAGAACATAATTTCCTGGAATCCACAAAAGATTCAAACTATCACAGTAGGCAATGGGTCCTGAGACAGGGGCAGTAAGGGCTCAATGATCAGGTAAATTTCCTAGAAAGGTTAAGTTGTGAATTTTAAAGAAAAGGATAGTTTTGTCCTATTCCACTAGCACAGCCTAAATTAATACCTCCTGAAAAATGAAGGGTGAGATGAGATTACCCTTCTCCCTAAAGCTAGCAGGCAACACCACAAAATGGGTAATGAAGGGTAGAGTGGGGCAGGATGACTTTTGTGCATCGCTGATGAAGCACTGATTTGAGAGGCAAATATGGGCCAGGCTCACATTATTGCTTGATTCCAAGAGGGATCATTCAGATGGCAGTCTCTGAACCCTCACAGGACAACTGGAAATGAGCCTTTAGAGAGAAGACTGACAGCCCACCAGGTGTAGGAGTTGGGTGGGGAAGGGATGGAGGGAGGGAGTATTGCAGATAGTGTATAATGCTAGAACATGCTCTGGGGGGTTAATTAGGGTCTATGGGAAAAAAAAAAATTTTTTTTTAATTGCATCGTTAACTATAATATAAGAGCTTAAGCTTAACCATTTATTTTACATGTGCTCTGTATATTCACCCGCAGAAGCTGAAATCATTTCTCCACCTTCCACAATTTAGAAGGCTCTTTCCTTTTGAGTCACTCTCCCCTCATCTCCCTAAAGAGCCAGAGGCCCTTGAATGTGCCTAACTTTTTCTGATTAAGCTTCCCAACCCCTCACACTAGGCCATCCCTGTAGCATCTTAATTTCCACTTACTTGGGAACTCTGAACCATTGCCCAGCACTGGCGCCTTGATGTAATAGGATTCTTCCGAGAATCTGGAAGGTGGTGCCATCCTCTGTGCCTACATCCACCCTGTATGTGCCAGCCAGGGGATCTTCCATAGTTGAGTAGCTGGTCTGGGATGTTTAGAGCATGACAGAAAACACAAATGAACACGCTTAAGAGGTGATAGAGCATAAAAGGCCCTTAGTGTCCCGGTTCTGCCCAAGGGCTGCACCAGCAGGATCAGAAGCTCTAAGGACACAGCTGTGGTTGCTGCTTCTGCTACTGGGCATTGTAAAAAAAAAAAAAAAAAAAGATAATGCCTCTGTCCCTGTCCTCCATTACTGAGAGAGAATTCAGAATAATTTTAATACGCTCAAAGGTAGCTAATCCCAAACACTGTTTTTCCCCTTCTCTAAGCAGGCCTGATGTGGGGAGCAGAGTTGAGAGGATTTCTGGGATAAGTGGCATGGGGAAGAGTCAGAAGGAAACTCCTGAAAAGTCCATTTTCCAGTTTGTCTGGCCAGCAGATTGCTAGCCCCAATCAAAGCCAGCCTGACCAGAGACCAGGGACTACGGTGCTCTTCATTTTCTGGAGAAGGGAATTGACTGGTTTGATAGAGGAAGACAGTTGGGCAAACACTTCGCAATGATTCTTAAATCTGTTTAGATTAGTTGAGGTGGTAGAATTCACGATGACCTTTACAGAACATGATGACATTTAACATATTAGGACTAAAAACAACCACAAATAATGCTTTTGATAAGTAGGCACCAACAAAGGTATATATGTTTTTTATTCTAGGGAAAAATTAATTTTTTAATTGTAAGAATTTGATTCTATTCAGTAGTAACTCATCCTCGCCCCCGCCCCCCTCCCCCATTTCAAGTTGGGAACAGTAGCAGCAAAATCCTTCAGTCTAAGGTTTTGAATTGGGGTAACACTAATGGCCTTGGGTGCCCATCAGGGGATGCTTTAGTGGCAGGATGCATTGCAGTTCCAGTGGCTCATTCTGCCGTCATCTGTTTGTACCAAGGACATCAGAAGAAAGGAGGACATGTCACCGTCTTTACTTCAGAAGAATAATCAGAGTCCCTGCCAGAGCCTCTAGTCCACCTGTGCACAGCTGTGCCAAGCCTAGAGCCTTCTCCTTCTCTTCCATCATTAGGGAATATCCAGAGAGGTTATAATAGATGGTTTAAACCTGTCCATCAACAAGCTTGGATTAATTTATGCCAGGTCCTATTCCTAAGATTCTTTGAATGCCAATTTAATTTCATTCCATCTGATTTGATTCCAACTGTGAAATGGACTGCTCCCACCACGGTGAGCCCACCCCTACAGAGGCCTTCCTATAGAGGCCTGCCGGATGGCCTTGTCTGGCTCACAGTTTCTGTGGTTTTAGGTGAAGGATGGCAATACTGTGATAAAACAAGGTGTATTAGCCAAAGGGGTGCTGATGCAAAATACCAGAAATCTGTTGGCTTTTATAAAAGGTATTTATTTTGGGTTGAAGCTTACAGTTACCAGGCCATAAAGCTTAAGTTACTTCCCTCACCAAGGTCCACGTGTTGGAGCAGGATGGATGCTGACATCCACAAGGGTTCAGGCTTCCTCTTAAGGATCCATGGTCCAGCTTCTTCCAATATCAGCTGTAGGCTGGGATAAGTCTCGTCTCTCTCCTGGGGCTTGTTTCTCGCCAGGCTCAGCTGCTCTGCTCTCTCCACAAGGCCAGCTGTAGACTCTCAGTCTCTCTTCCCAGGGCCTCTGCCGTGTCTACTGGAACCTTCTCTCTTTCCTCACGTAACTGCTTCTCCTCCATGTTTACTTCCCAGGCTCCAGCATCAAAAACTCCAACTAACACCTCTGCCTTGTTGTTTTCTCTGTGGTGGGGTGGGGACTCAACGTCCTACTGGCATAGCCCAATCAAAGCCTTAATCATAATTTAATCAAGTAAGAATGAAACCTCTGAATTCAATACAATCTAATCTACCCAGAGGAACAGACCAATTTATAAACATAATCCAATATCTATTTTTGGAATTCATAAATAATACCACACTGCTACACAAGGCAAGAGAGAGGAGCTCATATTCAATGAGCATATGAATGACTTGGGAAGCTCATTAAAGCACACATTCTTGTTCAGTAAGTCTGAGCCTGGGATTCTGCATTTCTAACAAGCTCCCAGATGACACTGCTGCTGGTAGTCCAGGGGTCACACTTTGGATAACAACATACCAGTTGAGCTTTAAGGGCCCTCCTGATTTTCTAAATTCATTCCAATTCAGGTAGCGTTCACTGAGAACATATTATGTGCCAGGATGCCATGAGGTAGGCAATAGAGGTATAAAATGTGGCCCCTGTCTTTAAAGAGCTAACTTGCCTTGGGAAAGCTGAACAAAGAGCCACAGATCCCACAAATCAAGTGATGGCTCAACCTTCTGGGTCAGCCTCTGGGTGTCTAGACTCTTAAGAAGGCATTCTCCCTTGAAGTGTTTAAATCTATGCCTTTCCAAGATGTTTGGTCTTAATTTATTTGAGGAAGCCAAAGTTTAGTTTAGATATCTAGAAAATAACCTTAACAGAGAAGAAGAAGAAGGACGAGGAAAAGGAGGCGGAAGAGGAGGTGGAGGAGCAGAAGGAGAAGAAAAGGAGGAGGAGAAGGGAAGGGGTTAGATAATGTAGGGCAGCAGTAGTGGGCTACTGCCCTGAGAAAACAGTGCATTGGCCTCATGCACGAGGCCACCCTGGGGAGGGACGCCTCTGACTCAGCCTTCTGTAGAGGAGGAAAGCAGGGAGATGGCAGGGAGCAGCTACCACTGTGGGCTGGAGTGATGGGCACCCTTGCAGGAATGGCCATCAGGCCCACAGAGGTCTTTTCCCAAGCGACTTCTAGGTACTCTGGTCCCATAGGTTCAGCTTGGAGTGGCAGAGCTGGGGGAGGGAAGCTGGGAGATCGTCAGGTACTGGTAAAACTATAAACAAGGACTGGGAGAAAGCAGTGGCTATGGGGGGGGGTGGGCATGTAACTGGCACAAAGGGGAGAGGGGGCAGGACAGAGTGGGACCCCTTATGGCCTTGCCAGCAACAATGGGCAAAAACACTTGATGAGTAGGCCTTTTTATAGTCAATAGCTCAGGCCCTCTTGGGATTTTCAGTGAGGGCAGAATCCACTTCCCTGAACAATCCGTCCACTGCCCAGTTCTCTAGGCCCTATTTGCCCAGCCCTGTATCCCCTCTCCCTCCATGGCAACCCTGGTAAGGTTGAGGGCAACTGGAAGGCCTGATAGAGACCCTCATCTCTGCCTCTTGTCCCCCACCTGGACCCCAGCGCACGCACACACGCGCGCGCACACACACACATCCCAAACCCGGCCAGTGACTTGAGCTCAGAATGCCTGGAGCTGGTGGGGGTTGGAAAAAAGGGAAGGGGGAGGGAAGGAAGAGGAGAATCAAACAGAAACCTTCTCATCTTTCTATCAGCAGCCATGCAAGGAATATTGTTCAGCATGGCACAAAAGCGGCACTGAAAATAGCTGCAGCCAGAGCGGGGCTGCCAACCACTGCCTGAGATAACGTCTACTTGGAGACACTGGTGTCTTTGTGGGGCTGTCAGTGTCCCTATTGTTCCGGAGCCTATTGCCTGGGGAATATTGTTCCCAGCTTTTGTCTCCCCCAGCTCACTTTTGTTTGCCTTTACTTACCATTTCACTCCTCACTCCCTTTGTGCTCTCCCATTCCCTCCTTTGTCTCTCTCTCTCTAAGCCTGCCTGTGGCTGTGGATTGGTGCCTAGGAAGACAATAGGCCCTGCCCCCTCCCAACGCATGGCCCCACCCTGACCCCCCCCCCCCACATATCCCTTCCTTTCATCCAGGCTCTCCCTCTCCTAAGTGGCACCCAAGGCGTCCTGATGCAGCAGGAGAGCCTTGAGTGAGGGAGGGGTCCAAGTAACCTACTCCCCTCCAGGTAGCAGGGAGGAAAGACCAATGGGATACTTAGTTTCCAGGAGGAAGTCTGACAGGCCTGAAGTGGGTCCCAGACTCTTTCTAGATCTTTTTTTCTTTTAATTTGGTGAACAAAATAGGTTTTTGGTCAGTCAAAATTAGAAGGACACGCTCACCCTTCACACCCCCAGCCCCTCTTGCCAGTGCCCAGCAGGCCCATCTCTGACCTGGACACTCAGTTTTCTTCCCCCTCACTCTCAGACTCTGATCAAAGCGACTTCTGTTTATTTGCACATTCAAATCCAGACTGCCTCCAGAAACCCGATTCCAGCAGGCGCCAGGATGGTGCAAGGAAAGCCCCGCCCGCACCCCTCCCCCAGCTAACAGTCCTTTAGGCAGAATGGGGTAAGGAAAGGGACAGGGGTCTCCTTGGGTCAGAGTTGAGAGTGGAAGAGGAAAACAAAAACAAAAACACCAATATTGCTAATCCCTTTAGAATGGCCTGTGATCCTCTCACCTCAAATAGCAGGGGAAACTGAGGCATTGAAAGAGATTTAGAAAATACAGAAACCAAACTCTGAGCTTACCTGCCAACCCACAGTATACCCAGGTGCAGAGACATTCCTTCTTAGTTCTAGATAAGAGAAGACAGTAACTAGTACTTCGGAGGCTGGGATTAACTTCAAGTTTCAGAAGCAGTTAATAGAAAGAGCTTTTTCTCCTACCTCCCCCAGCTTCCTGCCTTGCTACACATGGAGACAATGATTGGAGAGTTGAGGAAGCCTTTACTTTGGGGAATCTGGGAGCAGAGAAGTGACCTGAAGCCAGAGGAGAGGCTCTACTCTTATTGTTTTGGTTCCAAGGACAATGGGAATCCTCTCCAGAAAGTCATTGTTTCAAAGCTGGAGATTGGGTAGGAGATTTCCAGAAGGTTTGAATGAAAGCCTGGCTTGGCTGGGGGAGACCTGAGGAGGAAGAGGAGGAGGAAGGGGAAGAGGCGGGGGAGAGGGAAGTCTGGGGTTAGGGGAACCTTAACCTGGGCTCTGAGGACAATCTGCATTTGGGATTTCAGGACTGCCCATCTTTGTTTTGATTCATGCTCTGCCCTTCTCCTAACCTTCTCCAACCAAAATCAGCTCTAGGTTTTTAGTGCCCTTGAGCATAAAGAGAAGCAAAATAATCCATCACTGCCTTGAGCCTGGGAGTGGATCCACCTGTGCAACCTTAGTCCATAACATGGAGCCCAGAACATGGTAAGAGCTCAAGAAATGTGTGAAGAATGACTAAATGAACAAATCTTAGACTCTTGGCCCCAGAAAGTCACTTTGACCATCCCAGGACTTCTAAGAAGGTCCAATATGGTTATTGGATAGCAAATGGCACAGCAATGCAGAATAATATTTGGCCTGCAGAATAAAACCCCCTGTCTCTAGCCTCTTCTCTTCCTGTTCACCCTACACAGTCTGACCTAATTTTCAAAGATACAAAGATGTGTGCCCACATCTCTCCACTACATAAAAACCATTTGGGGGTCGGATGTGGCTCAACTGGTTGGGCGTCCGTCTCCCATATGGAGGGACCTGGGTTCGATCCCCGGGACCTCCCGGTAAAAAAAAAATAAAATAAAAATAAAAATAAAAAAACCATTTGGTGGGAAGCCGATGTGGCTCAACCAGTTGGGCACTGGCCTACTACATGGGAGGTCCCGGGTTCGGTTTTCAGTGCCTCCTAAAGAAGATGCGCAGACAATGCCCCTGCAGCAACGAGCTAGAGGCCGCCCCCACCACAATGAGCAAATGCCATAAGCCAGCAGACCCCGCAGCCCACAGGGAGCGGATGTGGCTCAGGCCATTTGGGCACTTGCCTCTCATGTGGGAGGTCCCGGGTTTGGTTCCTGGTGCCTCCTGGAGAAGACAAGCAAACAATGAGCAGACAGACAAGAGAACCATCTTGGGGAGGGAGGTGATAAATAAAGAAAATTAAAGTAAATAAATAAATCTTAAAAAAAAAAAACATTTGGTGTCTTCCCCCTGACTCCAGGCACAGGCAAAGCATTGAACTTGGAACTCCTCAAAGACAGGGGGCCATCTTGATTGTTCCCAATACCCACCACAGGTTACTGGTGCTAAGTCAAGACTGAAGGCACCTAGTAAGTGTTGAACTGAATTGACAATTGTGTGAGTCAGTTTTGCCAATTTCACAGCACTCTTTGGATGGCATTTCAAGTTTGGCATATTCAGTGATTTTGATGTTTAATGTTTCATCAGTTTTATAGTTATTGATTTGACCTTCAAAAATATTCAAGGGCCATAAAAATAAAAACCATTACATTTATTTAAAAATTGAGTCATATCCCACCTAACAAGAGTATAGTTAAGAGCCAGGAAATAAGCTGCAGAGCAACCAAAAGTGATGACATAAAGGCAATATACATTCAATTTATTAGAGACAGCAAAAATATTTCCCCTGTAGGTAGTGATTACCAATGAAATATAAGTAGAAGATATTGTAGAAGATATATGAGAACTTCTCCTGAAGGGGGTTGACTCAGAAGAAGGCATGTCTTTTTGCCCTTCTCACCTTTTTCTTTGTCCTGCCAGGAATGTGGTTGTGATGGTTGGAGCTCCAGCAGCCATCTTGTAACCATGAAGGGACTTTGCATATGGAGCTTTGTGCTAAGGAAGGCCAAACAGAAAGATAGAAAGTGCTTGGCGCACTGATGACTGAAGAGCCAAGATACCAGCCTTCAGCTTCCTACCTCTTAAGTTCTTTTATGCAGGATAAAAAAATAAAGCTTTTTATTAGATTAAGCTTTAATTTAGGCCTTTATTATTATTATTATTAGCAGTGAGACACAATTCCTCACAATACAGTGGCATGATTTATAGCAATGAAGAAATGCATTTCAATACCATTTCTTTCTGCGTGCTGAACTAGTAGGAAAAAGAAAAGGAGTCAGAATCAGAAGAGATATCCTGGATTTACTAGAGCACATGAATAATCCTGTGAACTTTCAAAGTGAAGTCACAAGCTGAGTTTTGAGGCAGAAGCTACAGTGAGTACAATTGTTTTGCTTTAAAAAGGAGGAATCATTTTGAGGTGGCTGGGATCAGTGATGAGGCTAAGCATCGAGAAAGGACCAAGCACCACGCAGAAGGTTGTGATAGGCGGGTAATGGGCATTAGAATGACTGGCAGCTGATAGCCTGAAAGAAGAAAAGAGGTTGGCTAGAGCTATGCCTTGTCTTCTTCAGTCCAGGATTTAAGGGGAAGCAAAACCTATTCTCATGGCAGAGGGAAAAGAAAAGTGGCAGAGCCATCTTAGAGCTTCAGCTGGGGAGTAATCCACATATCCTTGGCTACAGCAAGTCAGGTGGCCAAACCTGCCATAAGGGCTGTGAGTCCTGCAAGTCACATGGCAATGAGAAGGGGCACAGATTACTCTCAGGAAAGGGCAGTAACTAACTGGGAACAGTAATACAATTTAGCACAACAGGCAAAAAGACTGGGAAAACCTGACTGCTAAAAGCTATTAATTCTGGGGAGGAGGAATGTAAGTAATTATGTTCTGGATTTTCAAAGTTCTCAAAAAGGAAAAAAGGAGGACAAAGGAAGAAATCTAGATCTGGTTACCAAGCAAAAGTAAGAGGTTCTCTGCCCGATGCACTCAAATGATCAATTTCTGAGATACGAGGGTTTCAAAAGGAAAGAGTTTATTGTTAAGTGTGAAGCAGAAGATCAGATGACCTGGTGGCCTAAAATTCTGTCTCCCCAAGTCTAAGGAGTTTAGGGTTTTTATGGATTCAAAGGAGGGTAGGTGGAGTGGTTACCATTTCGATAGCAAGTATGAACAAGGGCTGGGACTAAGCTAGAATAACCATCACAATACTAAGTATAAACAAGAGCTGGGACTAGTTCAGCAAGTTTTAGTAATTTCAGGTATTAACTTTTGGCTATTCAATAATATACTAGAAAGTAAGAAAAAGCATCTATATAATGATTCAGTAATCATAATCATTTGTTAATTCTTAACTCTTGGTTACAATCCACCAGAACAAACACATTTGTATCCTGCTTGTCAAAGTTTAATATTAATCTTGTGAGAATTTGTTCATATTATTAATAGTCTTCAGCATTTTTAATTTTTATAATAGGAAGGAGTCGAGTATGGTTTAGACTTTAATCCAAAATGGGTGAGATGGCACAAGTTTGGGGCTTAAAGGAATAAAACTTGTGCACATTTACCAAGGAATCTGGATGACTGATGTTTTATTGTGTGTGATTATGACTCAAAAATCTATATAACTTTAGGGATGGAGGCGCCCAATGGCTTGAGCTACCTCCGCTCCCCACTTTTTGTGTCTCTCATTGTATTTCCTTGTTGTGTCTCTTCATTGCGTCATCTCGTTGCATCAGCTCGCTGCACCAGCCTGTTGTGTCAGCTCTCTGTCTTGCTTGTCTTCTTTAGGAGGCACCAGGAACAGAACCTAGGACCTCCCATGTGGTAGGTGGACACCCAACTGCTCGAGCCACATTGATTCCCTATATAACTTTAAATAAACATAAAACTTCATTTTTTTTTTTTTAAATGATGGGATGGTACCAAATAATATTGAACACATAAAAATATTGTCCAATGAGATAATCATGAAGAGATGTTCTTCCCAACAACTCAGGTATTTCCAGTTGTTAGGAAAAATTGTGAAAGACTTTAAAATGGGCTAAAGGAGTCCCGGATGTCTTCAATGGAAAACTATGCTACACATACAGCATACCCTTCTAGGTTATCTGATTCTACGGGTTTGTACCGTTCATTGTCTTTGCCCTATATTATACAACACTGTTGTAGATAGCTGATAGCAATGCAAATAACTAGTTTATAGGCACCCAAATGAATCCTGTCCAGTGGAGAAACAATTGTTGCTTCCTACCCCCCCAAAACCATCTATGTGTAAATTCATTTTATGGCCTACTTATGTGTCTGGTCTTTGAATTTTCCTTTGAACTGGTCAAAACACCCTATAGATTCCTTCATTAATTAAAGAGTTAAATAAAATATTTGACATCTTTTCATTTTACATTTGTAGGAGAGTTATGATTTTATTTTATTTTATTTTTTTAATTACCCTTTAACACTGAGTATTCAACAAAACTTCGTTTGAGTATTTTTTGGAGTCAGCCTCTGAAGAGATATGTTTTTGCAAAATGTATGTTAAGTAAAATAAAATGGCTGCCTGCAGTGGACATTGCTGGGAGGGACCCTTTCAAGAAAGAATTTTCCAGAAGATTTGCAGGGGCTTTCTGAGAAAGTGGAACAATGGAATGCATGCTACGGAATTGCAGCTAAGCAACACCTGATGATAAGCCAGTTTCAGTCCAAGAGAGAGAGCTTATCAGAATGTACAAGCATACCATAATAATCAATGTGTATCTGCTCCTCACTCTGTAAGACCCTCCTATGTAAAATGGAACCTTAACAGCTCCCAATCAGAATGTTTCCTCTCTTGCTCTGTGTTTGCCCTATATAAGATTCCCCTTTCCACTCCCATGGTGGAGGTCCTCTCCACGTGCAGTTTGGATACTGCCCGACTCATGAATTGTAAACTGCTCAAAGTACCTAAATGAAAGCTTTCCTAACATCTTCGTTTGACACATATGTTGTAAGACAGTATTTTAAGTTAACTGTTACATTTTTCCCATGATTTTTTTACCTTGACTCACTTCATTTTCCCCAAGCTTGTTCCATCAGACTCTCCCTCTTAGCATTATAAATTCAAAGACCACTGTCCTGAGGCTGGGAGAGAGGTGCTATCTGAGTGGTGAGGTAAGGGTCTCCTCTGAGATCATGTACAGTAAGGGAGGGAGGGGCATGCTGAGTGAGGGGGAGGAGGCAGACATGCAGAGAGACCCTGTGGTTGCATTCTTGATTGCTACCAGTTTCCAAACTTGCTTGGCAGCCTCTGATTTCTGAAATTACCCAGAATTCTTCCAATAAATTTTCTTTTTTGCTTTACCAAACTTGATCACTGATTTCTACTCTTTGGAGCCAGAATAACCTTAACTAAAACAAAATAGAATCAGGAAGTAGAGAATCAGGAGCCACTATCTGGTTAAATCCAAGTTTCTACCTATTCTATCTGGACTCTTGTGGCTGGAGAAAAACACCCAACTCCACTGACTTGGCCTCACTTTAAATTCATAACTATTAATCTTGATGAGTTTTAATACTCCCAGCAATCATCCTTTACTTCCCCAGTCTATTCACTTTCCCACTCTCTTATATCACACCTTCTCCTTTCTTCTCATGTAAAGGACAGTTAAGAATTAACAGTTATGATTACTGAATCATTATATAGATGCCTATTTTTTTATTTTTTCCAGTTTATTATAGAATAGCCAAAACCTAATACCTGAAATTACTGGAATTTTGCTGGGCTGTCTCCTTTGTTCATGGTTATTACAAATTAAGCTCACTGGTGCATACTTGCTATTGTGATGGTAACCACTCCACCCTCCACTGTTTGAATCCATAAAAACCCTAAACTTCTCAAATATAGGGAGACAGATTTTAGCCTGTTAGGCCATATGATCTCCTTGCTATGCTCTGGCAATAAACTCTTTCTCTCTTTGAAACCCCCACGTCTCAGGAATTGGTCATTTGAGGAACACTGGGCAGAGAACCCTGCTTTTGCTTAGTAACACTCACACTCTCAATATCTCATCCCACATCATCACTTTGCTTGCTTCTAAACTGAGAAAACTATAAACTACTGTAAGAGAAGTTCTACTGCCACTTCTATCCACATGGCTTAGTTTTCCTTTTACCTTGCAGATTCTTCCTCCTAAGTCTCCTCTGCTAGCTTCCCTTCTCCTACACCTCTAAATCTGACTGTCCAACATGTTAGCCACTAACCATATGTGTCTATTGACCACTACAAATGTGGCTAGCGTGAATTGAGATTGCTTTAAGTGTTCAATACATATCAGAGTTCAAAGAGGGAAAAGAGGAATGTAAAATATTGTATTAGTCAGCCAAAGGGGTACTGATGCAAAGTACCAGAAATCTGTTGGCTTTTATTTGAGGTAGAAGCTTACAGTTACAACACAAGATTACTTCCTCACCGAAGTCTGTTGCCACGTGTTGAAGCAAGATGGCAGGCAACCTCTGCCTGGTCTCTCCTTCCTCCTTCCTCTTAAGGCTCCATGGCCCCAGCGTCTTCCGATCTCAGCCGTAGGCTGGCATAGGGCTCATCTCTCTTCCCAGGCTTTAGCCATTTGAACCTTCATCTTTCTTTCACATGGCAGGACTGAAATAACCAAGTTCTCTCCTTTTCCATATCTTCTTCTGTGTGTCTTCTTGAGTGACTGTTCATTTATATAGCCCACCAAGGGGGCAGGGACTTAACCTAAGTACACTCTGCTGACCTGGTTGAATCAACGCCCTAATCTTAACACAATTTAAACAAAGACATATCAGCTGGATCTCATACAATCAAAGGGTATCATGTCCAGAGGGAACAGATCAGTTTACAAACATAATCTCTTTTTAGAATTCATAAATAATCTCAAACCACCACAAATATCTTGTTAATAATTTTTATATTGATCATCTGTTGAGATAGTAACATTTTGGATGTATTAGTGTTTTGTAGTACTAGAAAAACCCAGTATAGCTAAATATTGAGCATTGTGCTGAGTACAATGTAACTGAGGGTTACATTGTAACTGAGGGTTAAGAATTATATAGGGGATGGATGTGGCTCAAATGGTTGGGCGTCCGTCTCCCATATGGAGGGACCCGGGTTCAATCCCCGGGACCTCCTGGTAAAAAAAAAAAAAAAAAAAAGAATTATATAGATGCCTTTATATTATTTTAAAAAATAACAAAAAGTTAATATCCCAAATTGCCAAAACTGGCTAGATTTAGCCTAGACCTGCTATTATGATGGTCATTCTAAACAGGTCTCACCCCTGTTTATGGTTACTCAAAATTTAGCCTCTCCCTTGTGTATACTTACTATTGTGATGGTAATGCTGGACTGAACTTACCTTTGTTTATGGTTATTTCAGAACTAGGCTCACCCTTGTGTATACTTGCCATTGTGATAGTAATCACTCTACCCTGTTTGATATCCAAATGGAAAACCTTGTGACTGACCTCTCCTCTGTACTTTCCTACCCTAGAATCTTGATGTCTGATAATGATTGTAACTCACGCTGGTTTGGTACCCATCCCACCATATTCAACCCCTTAATGTTCACTAATGAAGGAACCTGTGTCCAGCTCCACCCCAATTATCCATTAGCGTCCCAACAATATAAAATATTAGAAGTTCTGCAGTTCAGGGAGGCTGATTTGAGATTGCACATCTCCAGTGTCCCACCAGTGAATAAATCCTCTTTTCCTTCTTAGCCTAGTTTGGTGTATCTGTCTATTTTGCTGTGCCTTGAGCTAACCTAGCCGAGGACCACCCTGGTCCCGCTTCAGGTTTAGTTTGCCAGAGCTGCTACCACAAATACCATAAACTGGTTTGGCTTAAACAACAAGTATTTATTGGCTCACGGCTTTGAGGCTAGAAGTCATCCCCAAATCAAGGCATTGACAAGGCCATGCTCTCTCCCTGAAGACTACCTTTCTGGCAGGCTGCCGGTAATCCTGGGGGTGCTTTGACTTGTTCTCTGCCTCCCATCACCAGGTGCTACCCTCTCCTTTCTCGCTTCTAAGACTCCCAGGTTCTCTTTATAAAGCTCCCAATAATCTGGATTAAGGCCACTCCTGGTTCAGTTGGCCCCACCTTAACTAAAAATAACATCTTCAAGAGGCCCTATTTACAATGGGTTTCACACCCACAGGGACAGGGATTAAGATTAAGGACTCCTGTTTATTTTTTATTTTTATATATATTTTTTAATTTATAGAAACCAATATTTATTTTCCGACAGCCTTATTTCCACTTTCTGTTGAAGCCTGTTGAAGAATATCTTGTAACCACTCAGTGGCTGTTCCTACCCACTCAGTGGCCTGAGCAGTGGGAGCTGCAGACCAGTCTTTGGTTGCAGGCTGAGCACCCCAGTCTTCAGCGGGGAACTGCTGAGTAGGCACAGAGGGCACCTGCACGCTTTCAGACCAGCCTGCGACCTCGGGGTGAGTAGCAGTAAATTCAGGAGCAGGAGCGGTCCATTCACCCGGAAACTCCTCCTTGGTCACAGCCTTTTCAGAACGGCCTGCCCTTCTTTTTCAATCTCTTCAGGATTTTTGTAGAAGTAGAGATCAGGGGTGACCTCCCAGGGGTGCTCACGGGAGATGGTGGAAGGCATGCGTAGAACTCCCAGAAGGCTGCCTGAATCTGGTTTGTGCAGGTTCCAGGAGTGAAGTGCCCGACAGTAGGAGTAGTTCCAGTGGTGGCAGCAAACCTCAGCACAGTCTGCTGGCCGGTATTCCTGGAGGATGTGACACTGACATCAGCAGGGTTTTCAATGGCCACAATGGCATAAGCCGCCAGCTGAAGCTTCTCCCAGGTCTTCTTCAGATTTATAATGTAGATGCCCTCACTTTTCCTTTTGTAGATGTACTGTTCCATTTGGAAGTCTAGGTTGGTGCCACCTAAGGGGGTTCCTGCTCCAAGGAATTTGAGGACATCCTCATCCTTCATCTGCCAGACATCAGGGGCGCTGGACATTGTTTAAGTTTCCCTTTAAGTTACGATGGGAACCCAGGACAATGCCATATGAACCCCTCTCTGGGTAGCTTGGAAAGAAAGTAGAACACCTGTTTATTGAGGTACATAATTCAGTTGATCGGGAGGCGGCTGTGGCTCAGTCAGTAGGGCTCCCGTTTACCATATGGGAGGCCCCGGGTTCGGTTCCCGGGGCCTCCTGGTGGAGGCAGGCCCGCCCGCACGGCGTGGTTAGCTGACCCAGCGAGCACAAGCAGCAAGGGGGGGGATAAATGAATAAATAAAATAAAATCTAAAAAAATAATAATAATAAAAAAATAAAATAAAATACCTTGAGATTGTCAAGTACTAAAAAGTAAAAATATTACTTATAAAAAAATAATAATTCAGTTGATCACAATTGAGTTAAAGAAACTGTAGTTTAAAAATTAATTTCACCTGTTCCTTTTTACTTTTTTCTAATGTGGCTACCAGGAAATGTAAAATTAATGTAGCTTGCATTATATTTCTATCGTTCAGCACTGCTGCAGTGCCTCAGGGCTGAGACTTTGCTCCTCTATTCTTTCTCTACTCTCACTCCCTCATTCAGTTTTTCTCGTTTCACATTCAATTTTATGGCTTTGAATACTTTATATATACCAACATCTCCCAAATTTATATTTCTAGCACAGCCCTCTCTCTTGAGCTCTTGGTTCACATATCCAGCTGCCTGCTCACCTTCAACACTTGGAAATCGAATAGACGTCTCAAACCTGCTCTCCCGGCAGCCTTCCCTATCTCAGACGACTGCAACTCTATCCGTCCAGTTGCTGAGGATGAAACTCTGGACTCATCCTTGACTGCTTTCTCTCAAAAGCCATTGCCATTCCTTCCTTTGGGCTTATCTTCAGAGTGTATCCAGAATATAAACATTTTCCACTATGTTCCCTGCTATCACTATCATTTCTTGCCTGGATTACTGAGATCATATACTAACAGGTTTCCCAGCTTCAACCTTTATGCCATAACAGGATGTTCCCAACATAACAACTTGAGTGATCCTTTTAAAACTTTAAGGACTCCTGTCACTTCTCTGTTTAAAATCCTACCATGACTCCTCACTTCACTCAGAGTGAAAACGAAAATCCTTGCAATGGCTGCACGGCCTCCATAACTTCTCTGACCTCATTTCTGTCCACTCTCCTTCACTCAGCTCCAGCCACATAGCAATCCCTTAGCATGCTGGGCATGCTCCTGCCGGAAGGCCTTGGTATGAGTTGCTCCCTCTGCTTGGAAAGCTCTGCTCTTAAATATTCACTTGGCTGACTCTCTCAGCTCCTCCAAGTCTTTGTTCAGATGTCACTTTCTAAAAGAGTCCTCTGACTACTGTTTAAAATTGAAACTCTTCTTCCTCCCCCAACACCCAATCTCTTAAACCCCATCTACATTTTTTCCCTCCAAAAGACTTACTTAATGCCTTGCAACGTACCATATGATTTACTTATTTATTATGTTTTTTGTTTTACCACACTACCAGCACTAGAATGTAAGCTCCTATAGGGTAAGGAGCTTGTGCCTCTTGTTTCCTGCATTAGAACAGGGCCTTAGAACAGGGTCTGCCACATAGCAGACATTAAATACATATCTGTTGGGGACGGATGTGGCTCAACTGGTTGGGCGTCCGTCTGCCATATGGAGGGACCTGGGTTCGATTCCCGGGACCTCCCGGTAAAATGAAAAAAAAAAATAATAATAATAATAAATAAATAAATACATATCTATTGAATGACATTAGACTAATCAATGCAGGTTCATTGTTCTGATAAGATGCAATGAGGCAAATTCCAGTACAGGGTTGCCAGCCTGGAAGCAGACCAGTTTCTGAAGTCCAGATCAATAAATTTTGCCAGGCTCAAATGCAACCAACCATTTGGTTGCTCTAGTTTGAACTGTTTTTTTTTTTTTTTTTTTTTTTTCCCTCTGGTTTTTTCAAAAGAATGGTTGATGCACCATTGATTGGAAAAGGGTGGAATCCTGAAAACCTAACTGGGAATATGGGGAAGGCACTAAGAATTGCTGGAACCCTGACCTTGGCCCCTCTAAATAGCCTCTTGTCATGCACTCCTTTGCTGAAAGAGGGCTCTGAGAACCGGAATGCAGTTTGGGGGCAGGGGCAACATTCCTGGGAAGATTAGAGAAGATAGGCTCATTGCAACCCCCAGTTTACCCCTTTGTTCTGGGTCTATGCCTGGAGGCTAAGGCCATTAAAGAGAAAACAATGGGGATGGTAAGAAATGGAAGACTTGTAAGCCAGGTCCAGGCCCCCTTTCCTGCTCATCTGGGGGGTGGGGGGGTGGGGAGTGGGGAGGAGACACATGGAAAGATCCAGCAGTCTTCTGCCACAATTTCATCCATTAAATAAATATATATTGAGCTCCTATTATATGCCAGATGTATTTTTGGCCTTGAAGAAACAGCAGTAATTAAATAAGGTCCCTACTTTCATAAAGCTTATATTCTGGTTGGGGAGACAAAATTAATCAAGTGAAAAATGACTAAGATAATTCAGATCATGGCACTTGGTAGGTACTTTTTTTTTTTTTTTTTTTTTTTAATTTACCAGGAGGTCCCGGGGATCGAACCCAGGTCCCTCCATATGGGAGACGGACACCCAACCAGTTGAGCCACATCCGCCTCCCACTTGGTAGGTACTAAGCAAAGAAAAATGTGAATGCAATGAGAGAAGGGCTGCTTTAGACAGAGGTCAGGGAAGACCTCTCTGAGAAGGTAACATTGTTACCGGATTTTGTCTAGGTTCTTGACTATGCTGCAAAAATTAATTTCAAGAGCACCTCACATTGATTAGGCCAGTAATTTATTAAGTTAGGGAGAGAAGAGAAATGGGAGAAAATAACAGGTCCCAGGTAGAGAGGAAGAGGCTGAAGAGTGATAAAGAGGGCTGATTTACAGACTACAATTTCCCATTATAGATTATAAATGCCCAGGTTTTACTTTCACGTTCATCCATGCTGGGAGGTGGGCATGGTGAGAGCAGGGGGTGGGGGGTAGGGGGTGGGAGGGGGAGGGAGAGAGAGAGAGAGAGAGGTTCTGGCCTTTGTGCTTCCTATTTTTTTATTTATTTATTTATTTATTTATTTATTTGTATCCATTTTCACAAATCAGTCTTAGTTTATCACCAGCATTCTAAAAACCAGACCTAGGGAGACACATGCATGGTTTCTAATATAGCGAATGTTTAGCCTGCCCTGATTGTCACAAAATCAGGACAGCCAGGATATTCGCATTTGTGCTTCCTTTTTTTTTTTTTTTTTTTACCGGGAGGTCCTAGGGATTGAACCCGGGTCCCTCCATATGGGAGACGGACGCCCAACCAGTTGAGCCACATCCGACCCCTGTGCTTCCTTTTTATTTATTTTTTTAATTTTATTATTATTATTTTTTTAAAGATTTTATTTATTTATTCATTTATCCCCCCCTTGCTGCTTGTGCTCGCTGGGTCAGCTAACCACGCCGTGCGGGCGGGCCTGCCTTCACCAGGAGGCCCCGGGAACCAAACCTGGGGCCTCCCAGGTAAACGGGAGCCCTACTGATTGAGCCACAGCTGCTTCCCTGTGCTTCCTTTTTAAACCATAAATTATTCCGCCCCTTTGCTAATGGAATGGGAGGAGTTCCAGCTGTTTGCTGTTTTGATTGATTAACCCACCATCAATCCCCCAGGAGGGCCCAATGATAATGTCCCTGGAGAATATCGGGGGCTTCTCCTGGCTTCCGTAGGAAATCTCATTCACGAGCGTCTTCCAGCAGCCATCTTGAGGGTATCGCTATCCATGTGGACTTCTTGTGAGGTTCCAGATCCATCTATTCATTCCCTATTTTACTAGCCTTCTTCATTCCCCCCTTGGAGAGTTTATGCCTTTATTCTCTTAAAGGGGTGCTGAAGGAAGATGGTTGTTCTTCTGTAATTACTTCCTGCTGATGAAGGGCAGTAGGCCCTACCTGACAAGGTGTAAAACCCTCTGGCTATTCTAACTGGTTTGGAGGAAGACAGATCTGGCATCCTAGGAAAGCTGGATGAAGTCCCCCTGTGGCTAACAAGGTGTTGATTCTGGAAGAAATAAACTTGATTAGAATTTTGATGATATATGGTCCCACTAAGAGGATACTGGACTTTCTACAAAAGTAGAAAAGGCCAGTTCTATAAAGGCTGCATTTTCCCAAAGTTGATGGGAAACAATATTCTTTCAGTTGTTTTATGCTGTTGGTTAATTCTGGGGAGAGATTGCAATAGACAACAGGGTTAGGTATAAATTCCCAATCCCAGTTCCTATGGTAGAGGAGAGGAATGAGAAGAAGCATAGCCCATTTCAGTTAAGCTACAGAAATGAAAACAGACAAGGTTTCTTAAAGGGGTATCTGGTTTGCCCTCTCCCTAGCAATAGGCATTTGGGCTAGAGTTAGAGGGAACAGTTGGCTTTGACACAGACACTACTTAGCTTTGTGTCTTGAAGAGGTATTTCAGGCCGTCCAACGACTGGCACTCGTGCATTCCGTCAGATGCTCTGGTGAGTTGGCACTTTCTTGGGCAGCTGGCCTCACTTGGGATATGTGCACCAAGCTGGAAATTCTTTTAACTTTAATTGATGTGGGAGTGATCAGAGCTACAGAATAAAGTTCCTTCCATTTTGGCTTTAATTGAAAGAGAGGCTTGTTTTCTTGCCAAGTTTTGATCAGAACCTGGTTTCCAGGTCCTGGGTGAGGAAAGGTTGTCCATGTACCATCTCAAAGGGGCCAAGCAGAAGTGGGTCTTAGCCACCTCATTTGCTATTTCCCTTCTGGTGGGAAATGCTTAGTCCTGGCAGGATGGCATGTGGGTTTGCCAGTCTTACCCAGGCTATGAGTGGGACAGGTTCTGGAATAAGGGCTAAGAGGGATACCTGGGTTAAGCATGTTCATTAACTACTTAGAAAATGAAGTTTACCAGGATTTTTCACATGCTCAGTGTCCCTCTGCATGTGATATATATATATATATATATATTTTTTTTTTTTTTAAGATTTTATTTATTTATTCATTCATCCCCCCCTTGCTGCTTGTGCTCGCTGGGTCAGCTAACCACGCCGTGCGGGCGGGCTTGCCTTCACCAGGAGGCCACGGGAACCGAACCCGGGGCCTCCCATATGGTAAACGGGAGCCCTACTGATTGAGCCACAGCCGCTTCCCTCTGCATGTGATATAGAATAGAAAAGATATCACCATAATCATTAGGCATATATCTAGAGTAGGATATAGGTACAGTATTTAATACTAATTAATGCACTACTCAATTCATAAGTTTTTCTTTGAGCTGCAATTAATAGATTTAAACTCCAGGTTTGCAATACCTTACATGTTATCTCTCCATGGGAGCGGGCTGCATAATGCCAACTGTGTTTAAGTTCTACCCACAGTACCCTGGTGGTCATTGCTCCACTTGGTATGTCCTCCACACAGCCAGCACGCTGCAGCACGTTGACCCTAGAGAGAAGCTAGGAAAGTAGGTTCCAGTATTCCACTGGCCTGGTGCATAGCACCCTTTGGCACTATAAAACAGTGCAGTCTGGAGGCAATATCCATTGTACATTTGGTTATATCAAGTCATCGTTGGCTGCTGCAGGAGTTTGAAACTGCAACGTAGTTTCCATCGACTTCAGGAGCACAACCAGAGATGCAGTAGATACCTTCACTATGTTAGGGGTCAGTGACCAACCTAGCCAATAACTCAAATGGAGAGGCAACCTGCAGTACATTGAAGGCCTGGTGTGAATGCAAAAGAGAGTTTGACAGGGAAGCAGCTGTGGCTCAATCAGTAGGGCTCCTGTTTACCATATGGGAGGCCCTGGGTTCGGTTCCCGGGGCCTCCTGGTGAAGGCAAGCCCGCCGACGCGGCGTGGTTAGCTGACCCAGCGAGCACAAGCAGCAAGGGGGCGATAAATGAATAAATAAATAAATAAATAAATCTTTAAAAAAAAAAAAAAGAGAGTTTGACAATGCTGAAGTCTATCTCTTGATTTTTATACACTTTTTAAACACTTCCAATGCAATGTGTAACATATCAAGTGAACATGACTTTTTAGTACTTTGCTTCTCACTTTTACCATGAAGATGTTAATTAGCAGGTATTTTACTTTAGCAGCACAGGAAAAACTCTTTCCATTTTTTTTAAATGAGAACTGAAGAGTCCTAATGGAATCAAGATTATCTTTTGATACCACTACTTGAATATGCAGATTGAGGTGGCTTCCCATAGGAAGTTACTTTTTGCCATTAATATCAATTTAGATTTCTAGTTAGTAATGGCTTCTTGGAATTAGCCATTTAAATGCTTCAGTTTAGAAGATGCTTTTACAAACTCTTTATAATTGACCACAACCACATAGACTGGTTAATTTATCTTACATTACAATTAGCAAATTTACTTTATCCATTTAAAAGAGGGCAGATCTACATTTCGTTAACTTAATTTCACTAGATATGAATTTAACTTTCATCACCTTAAAGATTTAATAAATTTATATACTTGGTATTTCATAAACATAGGGAGATAACACCCAAGCTAAATAAAATTGAAACTGTTATAGTTTATGCAAGGAATATTTTTTCTTTCTTTTACAGGAGGTGTAAATAATTTAATAAAATTATAAACTGTAAATAATCCTAAAAGCACACTGACTCTAGGTTGTGGAAAACTGTTTATTTTTAAAGATCTTTCCATAGCTTTCAAGGACTTTTTCTTTACTTGTTGATATTTGGTGATAGGATTATTAACCACCCTTATTTTAAGGCTGTTAAAAGGTTTAAATTGAGGAATTACAGGACAAACTATGATGTTTAATTCCCCAGTTTAGAAGATAGTTTCAATCTGTCACATCTCATCTTTCCCCCACAGGTCTTGTAAAGAGAAGGCCTTGGGGATAGGGCAGGTTAAAGAGCTTAGGAAAAACTTTTTCCTTTCCCAAGATTCTATATTTGGATTTCTATATTACCTTTAAATCCTGCTCAGCTTAATTTGGGCTCCAGGAATACTTATTCACAAGTATAACTGCATATTTGATTTTTCAATTTGAATAGAGCTTGTCTACGAATTTTCAATTGTTAATTTGATATCATCCCAGTGTATGAAGTTATATATTGAACAAATAGGCAGACACAAATAGAGTTTGACACAGAAACACAGGACTCACTGTTATAATTTTCATTTTCTTACAAAAACTGTAAAATAACATTTAAAAGATTTCTTTGAAGTCTCCTTTTAATTACTCTAATTTGCACTGTGACCATGCAGTTTTGCACAAGAATTTCATTCCTTATTTATTGGCTTATAACCATAATGTCCCCAATGCTTTAATACAATTTTCCTTTGCTTCAGAAGTTTATTTTTTCACTTTGACTTTAGCAGACCTTGAATGAGCAAGAGTAATTCTATGTATATTCACTGAGGCTATGGAAGCTTCAGGGAAACTGGTTTCTCTTATGAATTACCACTTTTAGTTACCTCAGACAGTCAAGGCAGGAGGCCTCCTTCGCTTCCCAGTCCTTGGAGATAACAGGACTCTGGCAGCTTCTGGACTGGAAGAGTGGACATTCAACCCTGAGTGTCGAGAATTCCATCAGGCAGCAATTTACTCCACATTTGGAGCCAAAAGAGAAAGCAGGGTCACTAATTCCAGTAGGACAGGGGACAGGGATGTCTCAGGTTTGCTTTCCCCTAAGCCATAGGGACAGAAATTGCTATGAAATAACCATAAGCAATGTCAAGTGGTGAGGCTAGGCTTGAAGTGACCATAAACGAAGTTTAGTTTAAGATTTATGCTTACAATAGTAGGTTTAGGCTAAATCTACCCACTTATAATTTCACCTATTATCCTTCTGCTGTTTTATAATATAAAGGCATCTATAAATGATCTTAACGCTTAGCTCCTGTTTCTAGTAAGATTTTACTTTAAGGTGAATTGGGTACCTTTATTAACTAAGCCACAATAATTTTATTAGTAACAACTTTGCTAAGTTTTCCTGCTTTTCTAGCAGTTGAACTAATTCCACTTGTGACTTATACATTAAATCGATTCGCAAGACAGTATTGACATTTAAAGACTCATTTTTAGGTTACCTGTCACCGTCATACAATTTGTAACAGGTGAACTTCAAATCTAATTTCCTAGGCACAAGCAAACTGATAAAGTGAAACACAGATATCAAAGTTGACCACAAAGTTAAGCACATTTTAAAACAGAAGAGAGAATTTTATACCCTTAGCATTTCTAGGAACTCTTTGATCTTAATTGATGACACATGAGGTTTCTTACTTTCCAGCAGAGGTTTAGCACCTGGTCTGGATCTTGATCCCTATTCACACCTTTTATAGGCACAACAGAGTTTAAACTAATGGAAGTTTGAGGTGTATTTCCTCATTTCTTTAAGGAGACATGACATGAGGTTTCTGGCCCTCAGATGTATTTGTCTTCCTCTTTTACATTGGTTTAACTAGAATTCATTGTCCTATACAGAGGCTGCTCTTGGCTATACTGTGGCCATGTGAACCAGTAAGTAGTAGGCAAATTTTTCTGATTCTTGAGAAGACACTCCTATGGGGCATTTACTGGTGGGCTAGAGACCATGCCCATTATTCTAGGAAGAATGAAGATGCACTTTTTATTCGACTTTGATCTGGCATTCCAAAGTCCAAGTCTGACTAAAACGTTCACCACTCCAAATAATTTGGAGCTGATGCTCTGGTCTCAGCGTCCTAAAAACTTAATCCAGAGCCCTGCCAACAGGTGTCCCTGTGGCTGACCAAAGTCTTGGGAGATGTCTGAAACTGTGAAGTTCAGACCAAAGCTACCAAGAGTAATTGGTGGGAGGTGTTGGGAGCAGTTAGCCAAATCGAAGCACCTGAGTGAAGTCTCAGGGGACAGTTGGCTGCCCTGTGAACGGAAGGGCCCAAGGAATTTCTTGGGGGCTGTTCAGAGTTTACTGCTCTGGTTCTCGGCACCCCTGACATTTCAGGGTCCAAAACTGACTGCACTGTTACCCAAACTAAAGCTCTGGAGCTAAGTCTCAGGAAGTTTGGTTGTTCTCTGAATCCAAGTGCCCAAGTCTTCAAGTTTTGGGGGACATTCAGAGTTATTGGCTCCCACCACCCCAGGAGTCACAGAGACCCTGCTGCTGGGCATTTCCAGGGCTGTTCTGGACTTGGGAGACAGACTGAATAGATTTCAGGGTTGAATAGATTTCTGTCTGAAGCTGCCAAGCTAAATATTGCTCCTTTTTGGAGAACGGGCAGAAAGCTTCTCCTTCCTATTCTTACAAAGGTCTTAAAAGTCCTAGGAACTGGGAGTTTCTCAGTGATACCAACCATCAAAAGGCCATTAAGTGATTACAGATAAATTGTTCTAGCTAACAGACCTTGGGCCCTGAGGCAATAAATTCCTTGCTAGCAAAGGCATTTTCAGTTTTACAGTTTTTAAGACATTCCAAAGCATTTTAACACAAACCTGCAATGAGAAATTCAGTAGTAGGAAGTAAGAAGGTAAAACAGGGGTAAAGGTTAATTATGAGGAGCCCTGGCCTGTGACCCCCCAGGAGAGGGACTCCCATGGCATCCATCTTTGGTCCTGCCTGCCTCCCTTTCCCACCTGGTCCCAGACCAGGTAGCTGGGTGTGGTCGATAGGAAGGCAGGCTTGCAAAGGCATGAAACCGCTGAGAGGTGCAAGCCCCCAGCTCTGAGTCATTGCCATCATTGCCACCAAAGGAAGAGGGCTGGAGATAGCAATTGCAGCCAGGCCTGAGGGCAAAGCTGCAGGCTGCTAAAAGGGCTTGAAAAAGTGAAGTGGCTTTGCAACCCCAGGCGCTCAGTTGGGGGATCTCTGTCTTGACCAGGCCCTGCTTTGGGTCCCTGCCCTGTGCCCCTGACCTCCTGGCTGGGGTCAGATCTCACAAACCTGGGTTCCCTGCGCTGATGCAGAGAGTTCCTGCACCCCAGCCTCTTCCCTCCTGGGATTACATCCTGTGGGGACTCATAGGCGAACCTATTTAAAATAGATAACCAAAAGAAGGCATTAAACAGGCCATGGGCCATTGTTTCACTTACCAATAATCTCCTGGGTGGCAGCGCCAAATATGTTACCGGATTTTGTCTAGGGTTTTGACTATGCTGCAGAAATGAATTTCAAAAGCACATCACATTGATTAGGCCAGTAATTTATTAATGTAGGGAGGGAAGAGAAATGATATAAGAGATCATAGGTCCCAGGTAGAGAGGAAGAGGCTGAAGAGTGATAAAGAGGGCTGATTTACAGACTACAATTTCCCATTATAGATTATGAATGCCCAGGATTTACTTGCATGTGATCTATGCGGGGGGGGTGGGAGGGACAGTGAGAACCGGGCATAGAAGGGGAGAGAAAGAGAGAGGTTCAGCCTTTGCACTTGCTTTTCAAACCATTAATTTTTTCACCCCTTTGCTAACGGCATGGGAGGAGTTCCAGCTGTTTTGCTGTTTTGATTGATTACCCCACCCATCAATCCCCTGGGAGGGCCCAATGATAATATCCCTGGAGAATATCCGAGGCTTCTCCTGGTGTCCAGAGGAAATCTCATTCACAAGCAGCCATCTTGGGGGTCGATATCCACATGGACTTCTTATCAGGTTCCAGATCCATCTATTCATTCCCTATTTTACTAGCCTTCATCAACATGTGATCTGAGACCTGGGTGATCCCAAGTATCTGGCCACACAAAGAACATTCAAGTCAAAAGGACAGCAGGCACCAAGGCCCGGGAGTAGAAAAGAGCCTGGCATATTTATGGAGATCAGAGGAGGCCTAGGTAACTCAAGAAAAGTGAGTGTGTGAGTGAGTAGAAAGGAATAAAAGGTGAAGTTGGAGAGGTAGGCTGGAATCAGACCATACTGTTACCAAGCAAAAGTGGAGTTCTTTGCCCAATGCACTTCATAATGGCCAATTCCTGAGACAGTGGGGTTTCAAAGAGAGAAAGAGTTTATTGCTAATACATAGCAATGAGAACAGATGGCTTAAAAGCCTAAAATCTTGAGGCAGGTTAGTTTAGGGAAAGGGAAGATGAGTCACAACTGAGACCTGCCTAGAGGAGACTGTATCTACACCTTAGGTGTGTAATTCTGTTTTTTTTCTCCCATTTCTCAATAAACTCTTTTTACTGGCTTAACTAAACCAGCATGTTCTTAAATTCTTTTATGTAACATAGCCAAGAACCTAGAGGAATCCATCATCCCCTGACTTCAATCTGTCTCTGTGAGATTGAGGAGTTCAGGGTTTTTATGGATCAGTGGAATGGTTACCATTATAATAACTAGTACACACAAGCGTGAGCCTAGTTTGGAATAACCATAAACAATGGTGGGACTTGTCTAGTAAGTTTCAGTAATTTCAGGTATTACTTTTGGCTATTCTATAATATACTGGGAAAGTAAGAAAAAAGCATCTATATTTTGATTCAGTAATCATAACATAATCGAGGGTTAAGTATTAACAAATAATTATGATTACTAAGTCATTATATAGATGTCTTTATATTACAAAATAGCCAAAGGTTAATACCTGAAATTACTGAGGCTGGCTAGAGTGGTCCCACCCTGCTTATGGGTACTCTAGACTTAACCTCACCCTTGTGTATGCTTACCTTTGTGATGGTAATTCTATATTGACTTTACCTTTGTTTATAGATTAGGCTCACCCTAGTGTATACTTACTATTGGGACAGTAACCACTCCACCCAGCTCTGACCTTTGTTCTGATTACCCTATCTTAAATTCTTGTGATCCCTGGTTTGCTACTCCATCCCCTTAATGTTTATTAATGAAGGAACCTGTGTTCAGCTCCACCCAAATTATTCATTACCACCCTGATGTTATAAAATATTAGGGTAAGCAGCTGTGGCTCAATCAGTAGGGCTCCCGTTTACCATATGGGAGGCCCCGGGTTCGGTTCCCGGGGCCTCCTGGTGAAAGCAAGCCCGCCCCCACGGCGTGGTTAGCTGACCCAACAAGCACAAGCAGCAAGGGGGGGGATAAATGAATAAATAAATAAAATCTTTAAAAAAAAATAATAAATAAAATAAAATATTAGAATTTCTGCATATCAGGGAGGCAGTTTTGGGCCATGAGGCCACTGCTCCTTTGATTACACAGCCTATAAAAATCTTTCTCTCTTTGAAGCCCTGTTGTCTCTGGAATTGGCTTTAAAGACACACCTGGAGAAAATAACCCGTTTTGCTCGTTATCAATAATAATTTGTTGGGAAGCGGCTGTGGCTCAATCGGTGGGACTCCCGTTTACCATATGGGAGGCCCCCGGGTTCGGTTCCCGGGGCCTCCTGGTGAGGGCAGGCCCGCCTGCACGGCGTGGTTGGCTGACCCGGCGAGCACGGGCAGCAAGGGGGGGATAAATGAATAAATAAATAAAATCTTTAAAAAAAAAAAAAAATAATAATAATAATAATAATTTGTTAATGCTTAACTCCAGGTTACAGTGCAATGGGCAGACACTGACAGTTATAAAGAGGGGGCTATCATATTCTGATTTTAATTTTATAAGTACAGTGGTACCTCTGTACTCATCTTTAGTTGGTTCTGGGAAGCACGGCGAGTACCAAAAACGATGAGTACCAAATAAATTATTCCTACAAGGAATAATGTAAATAAATGTAATATATTCCCAAACCAAAGCCTATACACATTTTTAAGGCAATATGTAAAAAGATAGGGTTGTATATCATTACTTTACATGAGAAATAAACCTAAAAATTAAAAAAATCTTAGATTAAATAAAATAAAAACTTCACTTCACCTGTACTGAGAAGAGTCCATGGCCTAATGGGATGGTGGGAGAAGAGTGGTGAGGAAGAGAGGTTACATGGAGTGTTGCTTGGAAGGAGAGTCCCCCTCCAGTAGAACATCAGGCACTTGCACTTTAGGTGTTCTTTCTCTTTTCTGCCTTTTTTCAACCTGCACCACAGCCTCTGACACATTCTTTGTCACCTTCCCTAAAAATTTATCCAGTGAGAACTGCTTCTGTCTTCTTTTCAGAATTCCTCAAAAATGTGAAATTGTTTGATCATTCAATAAATTCACATTTCTGCTAGTCAGAGCTTTGTCTGGATGGTACTTCTCCACAAAGTTTTGAACGTCGGCCCTTTCTGCACACATTTCTTTTATCAAGGACATCCTCCCTTATCTCCTCCTCACCTGAAGAAATCTCTTCAGCCACCTCTTGTTGCTGCTCCTTCTATAGTTCTGCAGCTCCTCAGTGCTGAGTGCTTCGCGACGTTCTTCCACTAACTCCTCATCCAGCATTGACCTCCAGACCCGTGGATTGACCCAAAGATACAACATCCTGCACAACTGTACCCTCTGTACCTGCAGGCTTGGGGTCAGCCTCAAACCCTTTGAAGTCTCTCTGAGTCATAGCTTCCGGCCACGAGTTCTTCCATGCCGAATTCATGCAAGTCCTCTTTTTAAAATTATCAAACCAGCCATGGCTGGCCTTAAAAACTTCAACACTCTCACTCGGTTCCGGTTTGTTTTTCAGAAGATTGGCATGCAACGCTTTGCTTTTTCACATATCATGGCTTCCCATACACTGTTGCCCACTAACTGCTTCTTGCTTACCCAAATTAATAACAACTTTTCAACTTCCTTGAGTGTTTGGGAACGCTGCTTTGTTACTGCTTTAACTCCTTTTGTAAAATCAGCCTTTTTTATTGTTTCTTTATTCTTAATGATGGTGGAGACTGTTGTTCTAGGCATACTGTATTCCCTAGCAAGATCAGTAATGCAAATACCGCTCTCATATTTACCTATTATTTCTTTTTTTTTTTTGCTCCATGGTGGTGTGAAGTAATTTTCTTTTCTGTTTGGCACTATCACTGCTCATTTTCTTAGGACCCATGATGAGAAAAAAAACAAAAATATACACAAAATGACCAAAGAAGCTAAGATAAGACCACAATGGAATGTGCACAGGGCAGGGGCTACCACGGGACTAACGTGTGACCCTTTGTTTTGGCTGGAAAGGGTAGTGAGTCATGAGGCAACTGACACCGACACGTTCTAACTTGCGTGTCGAGTACCAAGTGATGAGTACCGGGACAAAATTTTCTCGTCAAAATGCATTGAATACCAAATTTGACGAGTTCAAATCAGTAGAGTACCAAAGTATGATGTATTACTTTAAATTGTAACAACAATTAGAAGGTGAATTCAATAGTCCAGTTCAAAGAAAGTTACAACTTAGGAAAGGGAGGTGGTAGTTGTTATAGAAATAGATGGATTCAAGACCTATTAGAGGGAAGTGGCTGTGGCTCAATCAGTAGGGCTCCCGTTTACCATACGGGTTTGGTTCCCGGGGCCTCCTGGTGAAGGCAAGCCCGCCCGCACGGCGTGGTTAGCTGACCCAGCGAGCACAAGCAGCAAGGGGGGGGGATAAATGAATAAATAAATAAAATCTTTAAAAAAAAAAAAAAAAGACCTATTAGATATTTTGGATTGAAGAAATCAAAATGCGTGAACAATAACCAAAGTAACATCTATTTCACAAAGAAAACTAAGAGGTACATAATTGTGCACTGTCACACCAGCCTTTACACACTTCTCACAATGGCAGAATAACATGCTCATTAAAGATCCAAAAATATAGTCTCTGCAGCATATAAAAATAAGAAAGCACCTAAGACTTGAAAATACTTAGTAATCTGTGTTTCAATATACTAAATTACTTAGGAATGATCTAGGTATCCGTAATCAACTCAGTTTGGTATCAGTTGAGTTACCTAAGATCTTAGAAACTAACTTAAGCTAATTATTGTTGAAATAAAATTTGTCAGAATAATATTTAATTTGGATAAAAACACAAATTTACACTTTTCATCATCTTAAAAATTGAGTAGAAGTAATGGAAGCTTTTTTAATGTGTGTTTTTTTTTTTGTATTGTTATTTAAATAAATGCTAGCTTTTTAAATCAGCAAATCTGTGTAAGTTTAAAAAGATCATACCTAAGTAGAATAAAAATGTACACTTGTATAATATTAGCACGATAACTCAGAGAAAACACAGTTTTGTTTTGTTTTTTTTAAGATTTATTTATTTACTTTATCCATTTTAAACGCCCCCCCTTCCTCATTTGCTGTTTTGTGTCCATTCGCTGGGCAATTCTCTGTGTCTGTTTCCTGCCATATCTTCTCATCCTCCTCCTCCAGTCTTCACCAGGATTCGATCCTGAAGACCTCCGATGTAGGAGAGATGTGTTCTGCCACCAGTGCTACCTCAGTTCCTGGTTTCTGGAGCTTTCGGAGCATCTTGTCTTGTCTCTCCCCTGCGTCTCTCTCCTGTTTCATCATCATCACCCTGGCTCCCGGGGCCTGGCGGCTCACCGGCACACAGAGCCTGGCAGCCCATGTGCCTTCTATATATATATATATATATTTTTTTTTTTTTTTTAAATTTTACCGGGAGGTCCCGGGGATCAAATCCAGGTCTCTCCATATGGCAGATGGATGCCCAACCATTTGAGCCACATCTGCCCCCCAGCTATTTTTATTAAACCAAAATTATTAAACTAGTTTTGCTTGCTAAGATTTACCTAAATTATGTAAATTGAATTCTTAAAACATTTCTGGCTTTCTTTAAGAGTACCTCTTGTTCATCCTTAATTTCTGGGAATTTTAGGAATATTTAATTTATATAAGCCAATCAAAATAGAGCATCTTTAAGATATTTATAATCTAATTTGCCAATACCATCCAGAGGTAGGAAAGTATTAAAAACTCACACAATGGGAGGTAAAAGCCTCCCTGAATTTCAGACATATAAACATAGAAACACAAAGAGAAAGCTTATGGCTTCAATTCTAAAATTTCTGCCATGAGTCAAACATAACCACAGAAACTCAAAACTTAGCCCAAAATCTATTTCCCAGTGAGCATTAAATTCTTAATTGATTTAAGCTCAAAATAGACAAATAAACAAACAGAAAAGACTAATGTTAAGTAAAATGGCTGCCTGCGTTGGGTGTTACCAGGAGGGACCGCTTTCTGAGAAAAGATTTTTCAGAAGACAATAAATACTGACCTGTAGGGGCTTTCTGAGAAAATGGGACAATGGAACACACACTACAGAAATGCTGATAAGGAACACCAGGTGACAAACCAGTTTCAGTCCAGGAGAAAGAGCTTATCAGAATGGACAAGCATGCAATACTAATCAATGTTTATCTGCTCTTCACTTTGTAAGATTCCCCCCTATGTAAGATGGAAATTTAACAACAGTCAATTAGAACATTTCCTCACTTGCTTCTGCGTTTTCCCTCCATAGCTTCCCCATTCCACTCCCTCTGAGGAGCTCCTTAGGACTTTCAGTTTTTCACCATCAGATTCATGAATTGTTTGTTGCTCAAATAAGCTTTAACAAAAAATTTTTAATGCTTCAGTTTATCTTTGATAGAATCTGGTATCAGAAGCAAGATCCCAAGGAGACCCCTGATGGCCCCCAAGAGCAGAAAGTAACCACTGAAGACACCCATGGAGCTATTGTGCGCACATTGCTTTCTCACTGCATGTAGAAGCTGGAGGTAAGTTCCTCTTGGATCTGAGCTCCATGCCTTGTGTTGAGTTCTCCCAGTTTATTTGGGCACATTAAAACTGAACTGGATTCAGAGAAGGTAAGACACCTACCCTTTAGAAGGCACCCTTTGAAAGGGAAAGAAAGGGTCTATGCTGGCACACAGAAGATGGGTGTGCTATATTTATGATAACTTTTAACTGTTGTGGCCATGATAGGGAAGTTTTAGTTTAGACAAGGTTATTCATTTGAGAGGCTCCCTAGAAAAAGAGAGGATACTGAATATCCCAAAAGCAATGAATTATTTAAAAATTGGTTTACTAAGGCATCAAAAAGAATTAGTGATTCCAAAATAGCCTCATTAAAAGACTCCTTACAAAAGCCAATTAAAAACAAACAACAACAACAACAACAACAAAAAACCACTTAAGATACAAGAAGTTACACAGCAAGATGGGGATAAATAAATAAATAAATCTTTTTTTTAAAAAAAAAAAGGTAAAAAAAGATAGAAGAAGTTGAGAAAACCAGCGAGGACTGTATACAAACTGACATGATACTGTGCTTCAGCCCCTTCTCTTCATCCTCCTTTGCCTAGTTACTCTGAATTTACTAACCCTCTTTCTCATTTACCCTTTTACTTGGAAGGTGAGGAAGAAAAAGAAACTAGACAGATCCTCTCCAAGGTTAGACCCTCCATAGACTCAGGCATTCCAAACACTGCCACCTTTAACCCATGGTCAAAGACAGAACTCAGAGGCATAATTATTCATAGATGAATTTAGAATTCTTTTGGGTGCATATGATCTAGAACTACCTCATCTAAATCAGCTTGTACACATGTTGGTCTGACCATGGGTGCTCAATCCTGGAAAGCAAAAGCTGACTGGACTGACCCAGAAAGGATCCTACAGGATCCCTCTTTCCCCAAGAAAGATGAAGGCCAAATAGGTCTGAGAAATAGGGTAGAACTTCTATAGCATTACACAAAAGGGCAAAGAAAATCTTAGAAGTCTTCTCCACAAATATTGATGGGAAAGCTTTAGCCCTCATACTAAGTAATTAATCTCAATGAGTCCCACTTACCAAGAACAAATTCTGATTAAAAAAAAAAAAAAAACTAAGACCAAAATATATATATAAGATATATAAGAGTGGTACCAGGATAAAAAGCCAGCTCTTATATATAAACTAGTGAGTTTTGTAGTTTTGTATTTGTTTTTTGTTTCCATGTTTTTATGTCTGGCTCATGGCTGAAAATTTTATATTGAAGCTCTAAGCTCTCTTTTTGTGTCAGTATGTTTGATACATATTTTCCTACTTCCAGAGGGTATTACCAAATTACAAAAAAATTCCTTGAAAGCGTTCTATTCAAATTGGCTTAGAGATAGATAAGTACTTATATATAAATTAATACTCCTAAAGTACTAGAAATTAAGTAAATGTTACCACCAAGTGGGTTTGTTTGCCCAATGCACAGAGAAGCCCATACTAAGTCACAAGGATTTCAAGAAAACAAAGAGTTTATCATATAGTTGACCAGCAAAAACACGAGAGGCACACCTAAGATCAGTCTCCCCAAATAAAATGGGCAACCTGTGGGGAAGACAGGTTGAAGGGACTGGCTGAGGATGGGGTGAGGTGACGTGGGTCAATCCTGTGTGGGGAAAGCCAGCAAAGGGGCGTGGCTAAGAATGGGGTGAGGTGACGTGGGCCAATCCAGCTTGGGAAAGGAGGGGTTAAGTGGAGCATCCTCAGTTGCAAGTTATGCTTGGTCTTAAAATGGTGGCCTAAGATACTCAGTGACTACAACTGGTTGGAGTGGGCTTTAGCAGGTGCTGCAAGAGGGAGAAGGACCAGTAACTTATCTTGTGAGGCAGCAAGCTTACTATGAATAAACATGAGGAGGTGGGCCTTTGAAGCTCAGGGAAGTAGAAAATTGTAGAAAATTCTGCAAACCACTAAGGGAGGGCCTACTCTGAAAAGTGGGTTAGTAAGTGGCACTTTCAAGGGGGTTAGTAAGTGGTGGTTTCAGAAACCAAACTTCTAATATTTCTAATGAAAAAAGAGTATTCAAAGAACTAAACCTAAATTTTTTTTTTTTTTTTAAATTTCCAGCTCACAAAATTTAGGTAAACCTTTGGCAAACAGAACTAGTTTAAAATTGTTAATTAAATAAAAAACTTTCTGTTTTCTGACTCATTGATGTTAAGTACAGTACAAGCATACAGTTTTATTCTGCTTGGGCATGTTTTTCCTAAATTTATACAGGTTTATAAATAAGGTACCATTATATCTTCTAGATGTTTAAGATGATGAAAAATGTAAATTTGTGTTTAACAAAATTGAGTTATTATACTGACAAACTATTTCAAGAGTAATTGTGTTTTGTAGGATGTTGGCTTGAAGATAGTTTCCAAGATATTTTTGGTAACTTGAACATGTGAGGTACGCAGGATGTGCTTTTGTTAATGAAAAAAGAGTAAGTTTTATCCTAAAGTAAAAGAACTGGTTGTTGCAGAATGAGGAATAGGAATGTGTATGAACAAAACTTGAATGGATATAGAAAGCTGTAGAAGGTTTACAGAAAAGGAATTTTCAAGATTTGGTTATGATTTGATAGGCTTATAAGATTTTTAAGAATTTTTTAGACAAGTATCTTCATGCAAAACTAGAATTTGTTTTTTTTTCCCTGTTAAAATGACAAAATTTTGTTGACTTATTGGTCTTAGCAAGAGATTGTAAAAGGTTTTTCTTACCATCTGAGTAACTGGCCTAGAAAGCAAAAGTTTTTTTTTTAATCTTAAAAGAGTAATTTCCTGAATTTTATATTGATCTTATAATTCTTTATTCTTTTAGAAGAAATGTCTTCTCATGTTTGAAAGAATTAAGGTTTTTACAATCATATTAACTATCCTATTTGCTTTTTAAAAAATAATTTCCTTTATTAGAGAAGTATTTTTTACAGAAAAATCATGCAGAAAATGGAGAATTCCCAATATCCTCTGTTATTAACACTTTGTGTTAGTTTGTTACAGTTGATGAGAGAATATTATAATTGTACTGTTAACTATAATCTAAAGTTTACATTAGGATTCACTGTTTGTGCTGTATAGTCCTATGCTTTTAAAAAAATTGTTATTCTAGTAACATGTATACAACCACATTCAAATATATAATCCAGAGATATTAATTATATTCACAATGTTGTGCTACCATCACCACCATTCATTACCAGACATTTTCTACCGCCCCAAAGAGAAAATTTATACCAATTATATATTAACTCCCCATTCTGTACCCTCACCCTGTGTCCTAGTAACCTGTATTCTAGTTTCTGACTCTATGAATTTGCTTATTCTAATTATTTTGTATCAGTGAGATCATTCAATATTTATCCTTTTGTGTCTGGCTTACTTCACTCAACATGTCTTCAGAGTTCATCCATGTTGTCACATATATCCAACCTTCATTCCTTTTTACAGCTGAATAACATTCTGTTATATGTATAGACCACATTTTATTTATACATTCATCATTCGGTGAACACTTGGGTTGCTTCCATCTTTTGGCAATTGTGAATTGCCCTATGGACATCAGTGTGCAAATTTCTGCCCCTGCTATCAATTCTTCTGCATATACACCTAAAATTGGGATTGTCAGGTCATAAATTAATTCTATACTTAACTTTCTGAAGAACTGCCAAGCTGTCTTCCACAGAGGCTACACCATTTTACATTCCTGCCAACAATGAACGAGTGTTACTCTTTCTCCAAAACTTCTCCAACACTTGTTATTTTCTATTTTTTAAAAAATAATAATAACTATTCTAATGGGTGTGAAATGGAATCTCACTGTGGTTTTGATTTGCATTTCCCTAAGACTAATGATATTGAACGTCTTTTCATGTGCAGCATGGTCCTTTGTGGTTAGCCATTTCTCATGACCCAAAAAATGAGCTGTTTTCTAACCCTCACTGTGTACACTTTTCTATGGCCATTACTTAATTTAATCCTCAAAACAACTCCATGAGGTAGATATTACCCCCTTTTACACATGGAAAAATTGAGGCCTTCAGAGGTTAAATGACTTTCCCAAGGTCACAGTGTTGGTAAAGTGGAAAAGCCAGCACAGGAATCAGCTTTACTTCATTGCATAGTCCACTCTCCTAACTCCCCTATCTACAATAGCCTTAGTACTCCAGCTCAAGGCTGGGCATGTCCTTCAAAGATACTGAAATTGGCCAGATCTCTTTAGAAATCCCCAGGTGGCTTTACCCATTTTCAAATTTTAACCTCCTCAGAACCAGAAAAGAATATAAGATGAAGAAGGCATAAAATACAGAACAAAGAGTGAAAACTAATGTAAAATATGGACTATAGTTAATATAATTATAATATTGTTTCATCAAGTGTAGCAAAGTTATCACATTAATGCAAAATGTTAATAATAGGGAAAACTGTGTGTGTATGTGGGAAGGGTGTATATTGGAATTCCTTTCTGCATGATTTTTCAATAAACCTACAACAGGAGGGAGGGAGGAATTTCTTTCTTCTATTCTTTTCCCTCCTCTTTTATTGTCTTATAACAATGCTTTTCTCGAGGGCTTTGGAGCTACTGTGGCCTGCAGGGCTGTGGCTAAGGAAGTAGTCAACTGAGGCTGAGGAGCCTGCCAGTGGGGTTAGAAGATGGATGACATATAGGTGGAATGAGCAAGTAAATAAATATATTGGGGATAATAGGGGCCAGGCTTCTCATTGCTGGAAAAGGGAGTTAAAATATGGAAAAAACAAAGGCTAGAATAAATCCTTGGTTCTGGAATGGTTTGGAGGATTGGTATGAATTCATGGTTTTAATATATATAGAGAAAAATAGATATAGGTAGGTGTGTGTGTGTGTGATTTGTGAGGGACCCTGAAAAACCAAACATTTTCCATTGCGACCTTTGTATGACCTTGGCCCCCACCTTTGTTCCTTCTCGCCCCTTTTGGTGGTCCTCACTTGACCATATCTCACAGCTGTTCCTCCCCACCCCTCTCACTAAACCCATATAGCCCAACCAATGGCTGCAAAACTGTAAGAACAATTCCTCCTCCCAAGAACCATTTTTGACCAACTTTTCTCAAAATAAGTTGTTTGCAGGCTAATTTATTTAGCTAAAGCTCTATAAAATCTCTATCCTTCTTCCTCAAAGCATAATACCCCTTCAGAATATTTCTCACGCTGCAGCATTTTGAATGAAAGCTTATGCTTAATGGTGATCTTGTCAACTTTCTTCCACATTTTCTGGTACCATGACTTGGATCCTGGACCCTCTGCTGCTCAGCCTGCATAAAACAAGCTAGAAATCCTTTTCAGTCTCCTCTCCTGGGAGACCCCATGGCTGTACAGCTAACTGTCTTGATCCTGATGTGAATATTCTACTCTCTTGTGTTGAGCGTCAGCTAAACAGTTTTTTTTGTTTTGTTTTTTTTTTTTTTCCTCTCTCTTTATTGTCCCTTGTACGAGCCTCTTATTTGAATCATTTTTCACTATTCTTAAGATGGGGTATAATGCTGCGATTCTCTGGGCCGATTATTGTTTCTTGTGTGTTCACATCCTTTGAATATAGGCAATCACCAGTCATTCAATGAACTTCCAGGTCATTGTCAAGTTTCTTATAGGTACAAACATGGTACCAACAGTGCCAATATTTGATGCTCTGGAATGATTCTATCAAGGGCAATTTAGACTCTCAGTGGCCCATCTGGGGCCTTTATATATAAATAAAATAATTCACACACCTGATGTCTTGGAATCAGAGGATTCAAAGATTCAAAATACTTGATGGTTGACATTTTTTTATTGTTATGAAGAGGTGTCTTAGAGAAAAAATTTTTAATTGCTTCCCTTAAAGACTCTTAGAGAAGGCTAATAAAAATCTGGAGGATCAAAAATTCAAACTTAACTGCTCTTCTCTTTCTCCTAACCAATTCAAATTGAACCTCTCCCCCACCTCCCCAAGATGGCTTGCTCATTTATTTGCTTGTTGTTTTTTGCTCATTGTGCTTATTGTCTGCTCATTGTTTTTGCCCATTGTTTTTTTGCTCATTGTCTGTTTTATCTTTAGGAGACATGGGGAACCAAACCTGGGACCTCCCATGTGGGAGGCGGGCACTCAACTGCTTGAGCCACATTTGCTCCCTGCTCATTTGTTTTTTTTTTTTTTTTTTTTTAAGATTTTATTTATTATTAATTTATCCCCCCCTTGCTGCCTGCGCTCGCCGGGTCAGCCAACCACGCCGTGCGGGCGGGCCTGCCCCCACCAGGAGGCCCCGGGAACCGAACCCGGGGCCTCCCATATGGTAAACGGGAGCCCTACTGATTGAGCCACAGCCGCTTCCCATGCTCATTTGTTTTTGCTCATTGTCTGCTCGTTGATTGCTTGTTGTTGTGGGTTTTTTTTTTTGTTTTGTTTTTTTTTTTGGTTATTGTCTGCTTGTTTTTGTTTGATGTCTGCTTGTTGTCTGCTCTTGTTTGTCTTCTTTAGGAGGTACTGGAACCGAACTTGGGACCTCCCACATGGGAAGTGGACACTCAACTGCTTGAGCCACATCGGCTCCCCAAAACCTTTTTTTTGATTCCTTCTCTCTACCTGGACTTTCTCTTCCACCTTATTCTGCTTTGTCCCTCCTCCTCTGCACTGTCATTGGGCTTTCTTCTCTTTCTTTTACTGCTCTTTCCTAAATACATTTCTCTCAGGTGACAATATCCCCTTACAATGACTTATAATATAGGTGGGAATGACGATCACCCTCTACATCAATTGATTTATAACTTTAAACCTTGGTTAAAATTAAATTAATCCAGTTAAATACTTTCCTTACCTTCCCAGTGAAAGGCAAAAAGTCACCAAAGAATTTAGAATTTTTCTAAGAATTTATGTCTTGTTAATATATATCTTTGTGGGTTGTACAAAACCTATTTAGAAAATGCAGGCTGGATTGATCACGAAATTATATTAAATATGTACATTAAATCTTATCACAGTCTATTCACACGATGGAATATTATGCAACTGTAAGAAGAAATGAAGTCGTAAAGCATATGACAACATGGATGAACCTGGAGGACATTATATTGAGTGAAGCAAGCCAGACACAAAATACTGTATGAATGCATTACTATGAACCAAATATATTGTGTAACATATTGTTTGATTCAAAAAAAATTTATATGTATCCATTACATTTAATTGAGTAATGTATATATTTATTCATCTGTGTTTACTTTTTAGTTTTTAATTGTTTATATTTTCAATTACTAAATGTACAAAATAAAGTTTAAAAAAATTAAAATTAAAATTAAAAAAAAAATCTATCACAGATGGGAATGAGTATTTTAAATTTCTCTTAGCAGTTTCCCTCAAAGTCTTTCTTTAAAAAAATTGATTGGTGGAAAAGTCAAGTTTGTAAGCAGAGAAAGTGAACCCATCCTAATTTCAGAGGTCACTTCACCACCAATTTCTAGGAATACTCTAATATTGATAAAGCTGGAGATATCACAGTTGTCTTGTATAATTTCTTTGTTAATGGTCTAAAACTAATATATCAGTTTTAGTCAAAAAATAGAAGATAGGATATCCTCTGTTCTGAATTACAAGATCTTATTGAGGATTTTGAAGATAATTTGACTAAAAAAAATACAAATTTAATAGCTCTTTAGATTAAATTCTGAGTTAGAACTAGAACAAGGAAACTAAAAAGTTTGTCTAGTTTAGACAAAGACAGCTGTCCATGTTATAAGGAATAGGGATATTGGGAAAACAATTGCTTTGCCATAGCTTGAAAGATAGAATCTAAAAAGACAAAGGACAAACTGGCTGATAAAATGACAACTCTCTGCAGAAGTAGCTGCTCTGGTCTGCCCACAATTGCCCTTGACACAAAAGGGAGAAGTTCTCATGCAATTGCAACAACAGAATGTTTTATTCCTACCATAAAACGTACCACCTTCCTATCATTCCCTTCCTTGGAATAACAAAGTTTCAGTGGTAGGAATCTCAAATACAACTCAGACTGGCCTTTGTCTCAGCTACTTCCTGTCTCTTTGCTCTATTACTAGTCAGCTAAGCTTTTCTGCTTAGTAATTTCACTTCAGTGAATTTGTTTTAAATGGAGTACCATAATTTGGTCAATAATGTTGATGATGGCATAGACTGATTAACCACTATCTGGCATCTCCTATACTGACATTTCAGACCTTGAACCCAGCACTGATAGCCTCTGAGACAAAATTCATATGTGGGACACATAAGAGATGAAACCTTTAAACATTTCAATCAATCAGCCCATGCTCTTCCAAAACTGCCCCCCCCCAAAGGGAGGATATTGAAAGTCTTTTGTCCATCATATTCTATAATATACCTCCAGAAAGGATGCATTATTTCTTGCACTAGCCCTTTGTATTAACCTCATTCTGCTCATCAAAATGGTAAATAGACTCAGCAACTGGTTTGTACAACATATAAGATTGTGCTTCCTTGCTTCCCAGTAATAGCAATTCCATCTTCTCAGTGGTAGATCTACACCTCACATTCTTTAGAACACCCTTACTCCCAGACTCCCAGCATCTATTTGCATTCCTTGGGAAAACCAGCAATGCACATGGAAAGTTATGGCCCAAGGGCATACAGAAGCCCCCACTTATTTCTCCCAAGTATTCAGCCATAATTTGAGAGACTCAATTTCCCCAGGACTCCATTCTTATACACTATGGAAACCTATTTTTCTCTCCAGATGGATTCTTGCAGACTTTAATCCCTCCTTTTGTAGACAGCTTTAATATACAAGAAGACAATGTCTCTAAAAATAAACTCCCGTTTTGTCAGATCCAAGTACATTATCTAGTTTATGACATCATTCAAAATGAAAGGTATATTAGAAGTTATTTGTGACTTGCTCCATCCAATTACCCAAAAGGCAATATAGAGGATTTCTCAGTCACATAGGATACTATAGACATTGGATTCCTAAGATTTCAGAATTGGCTGTCCCTTTATAGGATTTGATGAAAGCAGGCACACCTGAGGCTTTCCCAGGACAGCTTCATGAGAGACTGTTTTCTGTAACTTTAAGGACTCCCTTCAAAGACTTCTTATTCTGGGGTCGGATGTGGCTCAACTGGTTGGGCATCTGTCTCCCATAAGGAGGGACCCGGGTTCGATCCCCGGGACCTCCCGGTAAACAAAACAAAAACAAAGACTTCTTATTCTTGGACTCCCCAATTAGAGTAAACCTTTCAATTTATACATGAAAGATCAGTACAAGTTTTGGGGATTCTAAATCAAAGGCTCGATGGACATCAGAGTCCTACTGCTTATTTTGGCTTCTCACTTGACCCTGTAGCAAAAGCTTACTGTGGTAGTTTGATATTATTGATGAATTCCAAAAAGAAATACTGATTTTTTTTTTTAACGTTCCTCTGGGCGTATTAGATTGTATTACACTCAGAGGTTTCACTTTTACTTTATTAAATCAAGATTAGGGCTTTTATTTGACCACATCATTAAGGTGACTCAGTTTGAGTCCTTACCTACAGCTAGCCTACAGCTGTGGGCTGTATAAATGGATGCTCAGTCAAAGACAGGGGAGTAAACACATGGAGAAGGAGCACACAGAAGCAGATGTGCAGGAGGAGAGAATGCTCCATAGACATGGCCCCAGGAAGAGAGATGAGCCTGATAGTCTACAGCTGACATTGTGGAGAGAACAGAACAGCTGAGCCTGGAAAGAAAAGAGCCCTGGGAAGAGTGACAAGCCTTGAGCCAGCCTACAGCTGAGACTGGAAGAAGCTGGGACCCTCATGGAGCCTTAAGAGGAAGGAGGAAGGCTTAACCCTTGCAGACATCACCCACCATCTTGCATCAACACATAGCAACAGACTTTGGGTGAGAAAATATCTCTTATGGTACCTTGAGTTGGACTCTTTAGGACCTGGTAACTATAAGCTTGTACCCCAAATAAATACCCTTTATAAAAGCCAACAGAGTTCTGGTACTTTGCATCAGCACCCCTTTGGCTGACTAATACACTTACCTTCATTGTTTGTATGCATGGCAGCAGTTGCAAATTACCCAAAGCCTTTGATGATTTAGTCTTAAGATTTCCATTTAACCTTAGGGCCCTCAGGCTGTTCAAATTTTTACCTTGACTAAAAATATCCAACATTTTTTCAACCCAAAAAGGAACACCATACCAGCAATCACTTCCCATTTCCCCTAACCCTCAGTCCCTGGCAACCACTAATCCTAATCTACCTCTGTCTCTATAAATGTCTTAGTTTCCTATGGTTGCCATAAGAAAGTACACAAACTGGGTGGCTTAAAACAATGGAAATGTATTTTCTCACAGTTCTGGAGGCTAGAAGTCCAAATCAAGGTGTCGGCAGGGCCATGCTTTCTCTGAAGTATGTAGGGTTCTGGAGGTAACTTGCTGGCAATCCATGCCATTTGGTGGCTTGTGGCAAAACTCAATCTCCACATCTGTCACATGGCTGTCTTCTCTCTCTGTCTGCCAGTGTCCAAATTTCCACTAATTATAAGGACACCAGTAATATTGGATTACTTGGCCAAACCCTAATTCAATTGGCCTTATCTTAACTAATAACATCTACAAAGATCTTATATCTAAATAGGAAATGAGAACTATATTAGTCAGCCAAAGGGGTGCTAACGTAAAATACCAAAAATGGGTTGGTCTTTTTTTTTTTTTTTTTACTGGGAGGTCCCAGGGATCGAACCCGGGTCCCTCCATATGGGAGACGGACGCCCAACCAGTTGAGCCACATCTGACCCCCTGGGTTGGTCTTTATAAAGGGTATTTATTTGGGGTAGAAGTCCACATATACCAGGCCATAAAGCATTAAGTTTCTTCTCTCACCAAAGTCCATTGCCACGTGTTAGAGCAAGACAGCTGCCGGCGTTTGCCAGGGTTCAGGCTTCTGGCTTCTGGGGTTCTTCTCTTCCCTGGGCTGCGTTTCTCTCCGGGCTTAATTCCTGTTTCCTCCACAAGTTCAGCTGTAGACGATCAGGCGAATGGCTTGCTTCTCTTCCCCTGGGGCCTTCTTTCCAACATCAAAACTGCTTCTCAAAAGACTGCTTCAACTGTCCTTTGCCTTGCCTTTTATATTCAATTCCCCACCCACCAAGGGGTGGGGCTCAACGCCCTAATCCTAACCTAATCATGCCCAGATTAACAGATCAGTTTACAAGCATGATTCAATTATATTTTTGGAATTCATAATTACATCAAACTGCCACAAGAACTGAGTTCATAACTTGAATATATCTTTTTAGGGGATACAATTCAATCCATAATTATGGATTTGCCTATTCTGTGTAGTTCATATAAATGGGATCACACAATATGTGACCTTTTGTGTCTTCCTTCTTTCACTTAAGGTATTCAAGTTCATCCATGCCATAGTTTATATCAGAACTTCATTCCTTTTTATGGCTGAATAATATTCCATTGTATGGATATACCACATATTATTTTTCCATTTATGAGTTGATGGACATTGGCAGGTTTCACTAAGTCTGTCATTGTCTATTTGGTGGATTGAATTGTGTACCCCAGTTTGGACATGTTGTTGTTTTTGGTCTGCATTCTGGTGGGTGTGGACCCATTGCAAATACAATTTCTTCAAGATGTTACTTCAGTTAAGGTGTGGCCCAAATGAATACATTGGGATTTAATCTGGAATACTGGAGTCCATCATAAGCAGAATGAAAATCAGATGGAGAGTGAAGCCATGGGGAACAGTCAGAATTCAGAAGTCAAAAGGACCCAGAGGAGGAAGAAGACATTGCCATATACCTTGCCATGTGATGGAAAAGACAAAAAACCCCAAAGATTGCTGATGAAGCAGAAGATACCAACACTGGGAGGGAGGAAGGAAGACTCCTTGCCTCTGAAACTGCAAGCCAATAAATCCCCTATTGTTAAGCCAGCCCACTGTAAGGTATTTGTTTTAGCAGAGAAGAAACTAAATGAGTCTGGTTTTGGTATCAGGGTAACACTGGCTTCATAGAATGAAGCCTCTTCTATTTTTGGAAGACTTTGAGAAAGATGGGTGGGTGTTCATTCTTCATCTTTTTTTTTTTAAACGTTTGTTTTTTTTATTTTTAAAGAAGCTGTAGATTACATAAATGTTACATCAAAAAATAGGGAATTCCCATATGCCCCATAGTGCTCCCCTCCCACACTTCCCCACATTAACAACATCTTTCATTAGTGTGGTATATTTGTTACAATTTCATTCTTCTTTAAACATATGGTGAAATTGACCAGTGAAGCCATCTCATTCCGGAATTTTTATTTATGGGAAGTTTTTTTTTTTTTTTTATTACTAAGCCAATCTCTTTACTTATTAAAAGTCTATTCAGGATTGTGGGAAGATGGAGTAGGATAAATTGTGGTAAATATCAGTGAATTTCACCTTCATAACAGTGGTTACCATTCCACACACCCCAGCCATATGGCAGGCACCAGTGAGGACTGCAGCCCAGGTTTCTGGTACAGCTTGCAGGTTCCAGGGTGGTGATAAGAACCTAGTCTTTCAAAATCTGAAGGTGTTTAGTCTGATCACTGATCACAGCTTTTGATCAGCTATTTCAGATCACTGGGGTCTAGCTCTGAGGGTAGCCATCCCAGAGGAGTGGGAGAACTAGATTTCCGGTGTTATAACAAGATAATACTAGGAATGTCCAGTGCTCCACAAAAAAATTACAAAACATGCAAAGAAACAGAAAAGTATGGCCCATTCTATGGGGAAAAAAATTGCTAGAAACCATCCCTGAGGAAGGTTATACATAGGAATTATTAGCCAAAGACTTTAAATCAATTGTCTTAAATATGTACAAGGAACTAAAAGAATCCATATACAATGAACTAAAGGAAATTAGGAAAATGTCTGAACAAAATAAAGAGACGGAAATTATAAAGAGGAACCAAACAAATTTTGGACCTTCAAAGTACAGTAATTGAAATGAAAAAACTCATTAGACAGATTCAACAGCAGATTTGAAGAGGCAGAAGAAAGCATCAGCAAACCTGAAGACAAGATCATTTAAATTACCTGGTGTGAGGAGCAGAAAGAAAAAATAGTGAAAAAAAGTGAACAGAGCCTGAAGGATCTGTGGGACACCATCAAGCATACTAACATATTCATCACTAGGGTCCAGAAGGACCAGAGAAAGAGAGAAAGGGGCAGAAGAAGAATTTGAAGAAATAATGGTCATAAACTTCCCAATTCTGATAAAAAGACATGGATAGGGAAGCAGATGTGGCTCAACTGATTGGGCTCCTGTCTACCATGTGGGAGGCCCTGAGTTAGATTCCCAGGGCCTCCTGGTGAAGGCAAGCTGCCCTGCGCCCATGGAGAGCTGACGGCCCATGCCTGCAGAGAGCTGATGGCCCATGCCCGCGGATGGCACAGTAAGATGATGCAACAAAGGGAAACAAGCAGACACAGAAGAACGCACAGAGAATGGACACAGTGAGCAGACAGCGAGCCAAGTGGTGGGGGTGGTGGGGTGGAATAAAAATAATAATAATAGTAAATCTTAAAAAAAAAAAAAAAAAAAGACATGGATATACATATCCAGGGAGCTCAATGAACTCCAAGAAGCATAGAGTCTAAATTTCTACACCAAGACACAGTATAATTGTAGAATCTAAAAACAGAGAATTTTGAAGATAGGAAGAGAGGAGCAACTTGTCATATACAAGAGATTCCCCAACAAAATTAACAGCAGAGTTTTCATCAGAACACATGGAGGCCAGAAGACAGTGGAATAATATATTTAAAGCCCTTAAAGAAAAAAAAAAAAAAAAAATTACCAAAGAATTCTATAGCCATAAAATTATCTTTGAAAAATGGAGAAATGAATACATTTACAGAAAAACAAAAGCTGAAAGAGCTCATTATCAGAAGACCTGCTCTATAAGAAATACTAAAGGGAGTCTTTCAGGCTAAAATACAAGAACACTAAACAGTAATTGAAAGCCATAAGGAAAAATAATAACTTTGGTAAAGGTAAATATAAAATCCTGAATTATTGTACTTTTGTACAACAATTGTAACTGCTTCCCCCCTATGTGACTTGTCTGTCATTTTGAATCTTTGTCAATTGGCATACAATGTGTAAAGATACAATCTAAGACAATAACAATCTAAAGGGTGAGGGAAGGAGAGATATAATAGGTGTACTGATTTCTGACCGTGGCAGTTTAAAACATCAAAAACTAAATTCTGCATAGGTTCAAGCCTTGATACACAGTGTTGTGTGGTTTTTACCCCTCTTTTTCCCCCCATTGTGATGTCTAGTAACCTTTTTTTTTTTTTTTTTTTTTTTTTTACTGGGAGGTGCCGGGGATCGAACCCCAGTCTCTCCATATGGTAGACGGACGCCAAACCTCTTGAGCCACATCCGTTTCCCACTAGTAACCTTTTAATTTAAAATATAGTCTTAAATAAAAAAAAAAGAGTACAGAATTTATATACTACTAAAATTAGGTTGGAACTAATTGAACTTGGTTGTTATTTGTTAAGATATAAAGTATAATTACAAAGGTAACCCCTAAGAAAATAATTTTAAAATGTAGAGAAAAGGAAAGAAGGAATCAAAATGGTACACTACAAAAAAAGGAACAAAATTTTTATGAAGTAGTAATAGGGTAATTGCACTGGATTTTTAGATTTTACATCAAAAGCATGAACAACAAAAAATAGATAAAATGTGCTTGCTCAAAATTAAAAACTTTCGTGCATCCAAGGTCATTATCAAGAAAGTGAAAAGACAACCTACAGAATGGGAGAAAATAGGTGAAAACATGTATCATGAGGGTTTAATATCAAGAATACATAAAGAACTTACAATTCAACAACAGAAAGACAACTAACCAATTAAAAAATGGGATTTGAATAGACATATCTCCAAAGAAGATCTTTAAGTGGCCAATATATATATGAAAAGTGCCCTTAGAGAAATGCAAATTAAAACTACAATAAGATACCACTTCACACACACTAGGATGGCTATTATTTATTTATTTATTTATTTTTTTTTTAAAGATTTTATTTATTTATTCATTTATCCCCCCCTTGCTGCTTGTGCTCGCTGGGTCAGCCAACCACGTCGTGCGGGCGGGCCTGCCCTCACCAGGAGGCCCTGGGAACAGAACCCGGGCCTCCCATATGGTAAACGGGAGCCCCACTGATTGAGCCACAGCCACTTCCCTAGGATGGCTATTATTTAAAAAAAAGTGTGTGTGGGGGGAGGTAACAAGTGTTGGCAATGATGCAGAGAAATGGGAAACATCAAACATTGTTTGTGGGAATGTAAAATAGTGCAGTCACTATGGAAAACACTTTGGCAGTTCCTCAGAAAGTTGATATAGAATTGCCATATCAACTGACAATTCCAGTCCTAGTTATATACCCAAAAGAATTGAAAGTAGGGACTCAGAATTTGTATACCAATTTTCATTGCAGCATTATTCACAGTAGCCAAGAGGTGGAGGCAACTCATGTGTCATCAATAGATGAATGGAAAAACAAAGGGTGGTATATTCATACAATGGAATATAATTCAGCCATTAAAAAGAAGTGAAGTGCTGGTACATGCTACAACATGGATGAATCTTGAACACATGTTGAGTGAAATAAGCCAGACACAAAAGGACAAATATGGTATGATTTCTCTTACATGAACTAGTTAGAATAAGCAAATTAATAAAGACAGAAAGCAAATAGTGGTTACCAGAGGAGGTGGGGAAGGCAGAATGGGAAATTATTGCTAAACAAGTATGAGTTTGGGTTTGGGATGATGAAAATAGTTTGGAAATAGAGAGTAGTGAAAGTTACAGATTGTCATGTACTTAAAGTCAAAGAATTGTCAGCTTCAAATGGTTAAAATGATTATATTTTACCACAATTATAAATAAATAAAAAATAAAAGTCTATTCAAGAAGATTTTCTATTTCTTCTTTAGTCAGTTTCAGCAGTTTCTGTCTTTCTAGGAATTTGTCTATTTACAAGTATCTAATTTGTTGGCATAGAATTGTTTGTAGAGTTCTTTTTATATCTTTTTTTTTCTTCTGAAAGAAGTTGGTAGCACTGTCCTCTCTTCATTCTTGGTTTTAGTAACTTCTATCTTGTTTTCACTTGGTTGGTCTAGCTAAAGGCTTGTCAATTTTGTTAATTTTTCAAATAACAAAATTTTGTGTTCATTGATTTTTTTTCTCTGTAGACTTTCTATTCTCCATTTTATATATTTCCATTTTAGTCTTTTTATTTTTTTCCTTATGCTTATTTTGTGTTTAGCTTGCTATCCTTTTTCTAGTTTCTTTAAGTAAAAGGTCAAATTATTGATTTGAGATCTTTCTTTTTTTAAATATGTACAACTTTCCCTCTAAGCACTGCTTTCACTGCACATCCCAGAAGTTTGGGTATATTGTGTTTTCATTTTCAGTCATCTCAAAATATTTTCTAATTTCCCTTATGATTTTTCCTTTGACCCATTAGTTACTTAGCACTGTGTTGCTTAATTTCCACATATTAGTGAATATCTCAAATTTTCTTCTATTACTGATTTCTAAATTCATTCCATTGTGACTGGAAAGTATACTTTGTCTGATTTCCATCCTTTTTAAGTTTGGTGAGACTTGTTTTTCGGTCTAACATATGGTCTATCCTTGAGAATGTTCCATGTGCATTTGAGAAGAATGTGTATTCTGATGTTTTTGGGCAGAGTGCTCTACAAATGTGTCTTAGGTCTCATTGGTTTGTAGTGTGTTCAAGTCTTCTATTTCCTTGCTGATCTTCTGCCTATTTGTTCTATCTATTACTGAAAGTGGAGCATATAAATCTCCAACTGTTATTGTAGAATTGTCCATAATTCTCTATAATTCAGTCCATTTTTCCTTTATGTATTTTGGGGCTCTTGTTAGGTGCATATGTTTATAATTGTGTGTCTTCTTAATGGATTGACCATTTTTATCATTATAAAACATCTTCATTTCTCTCTAATAACAATTTTTAAAATTAAAATCTATTTTGTCTGATATCAGTATAGCTACTCCAACTATCATTTTATAGTCACTCCAACTATCTTTTAGTTATCGTTTGCATGGTTTCTCTCTTTCCATATTTTTACTTTCATTCTTTTTGTGTCTTAATTTACTTTCTTTTTTTAACTTTTAAAATGTATTTTCTTTTAAAAATTGCTGTTATTTTTATTTACTTTCAACCTCTTGGTGTCTTAATTTATTTTCAATGTTGTATCTTAATTTATAACAATCTAGTTCAGATTACACCAACTGTCTTAGTTTGCCTGCCAGGGCTCTAATAACAAAAT
>JAKSZT010054304.1:45963113-46001983 GCA_026826555.1 Tolypeutes matacus | reverse complement strand
TGTAACATTTCTGTGGTAGCTCGCTAGCAGTCAATCTCTGCCTCCAATACGTGGTGAGCTGTCTCCTTGGACTTCTCCTGTGACTTGTACTTCTGTGTCAAAATTGCCTTTGCTTATAAGGATTCCAGTCACACTGGATTAAGATACACCCTGATTCTGGTTTGGTCTCATCTTAATAGAATCTGCATTATCCTTTTTGCAAATGAGTTCACACCCACAGGATCAGGGATTAAGATTTGAACATGTCTTTGAGGAGTACATGATTCAATCCACCACACCAACTTAATTTCAATAGTATACAAAAACTTTGCTCCAGTGTAGTTCTTCCCCCTACATCCATCGTACTATCATTATACAAATTACATCTTTATACATTATTGGGCCATCAACACATGTTAAAATTATTGCTTTATGATGTTGTATTTTAAATCAGGAGAAGAAAAGACTAGCAAAAGAATAATACAATTATACTGCCTTTATATTTACTCATGTGTTTACCTTTACTCATGCTCTTTATTTCTTAATACAGATTTGAGTCACTGCTCATTGTTCTTTCATTTCAGGCTGAAGGACTCTTTTTAGTATTCCTTCTAGGGCATGTCTGCTAGTGGTGAATTCTGGTTTTGCTTCCCCTTTTTTTAAAAAATAGACCCTATTTTTTAGAGCAGTTGTAGGTTTAAAGTAAAATTACACAGAAAGTACAGAGATCCCATATACCCCCTGCAGTTTTCCTATTATTAACATTTTGTGTTAGTGTAGCACATTTATTACAATTGATGAACCAATATCATTAGAATTATATTATTAACTAAATCCATAGTTTACATTAAGGTTCACTCTTTGTATGGTTCCAAGGTTTGTTTTTTTTCAAATATAACATTTTATTGTGATAACATATGTACAACATAAAATTTCTACTTTTATTTTTTAATTTTTATTTTTTTTTAAGATTTTATTTATTTATTCATTTATCCCCCCCTTGCTGCTTGTGCTCGCTGGGTCAGCTAACCACGCCATGCGGGCGGGCTTGCCTTCACCAGGAGGCCCCGGGAACCGAACCCGGGGCCTCCCATATGGTAAACGGGAGCCCTACTGATTGAGCCACAGCCGCTTCCCAAATTTCTACTTTTAAATACACAATTTGATCCACTTTTAAATATACAATTCAGTGGTATTAACTATATTCACAATGTTGTGCTATATTACATCATCATCATCCATTACCAAAACTTTTCCATCACCCCAAACAGTAACTCTGTACCTAATGAGCAGTAACTCCCCATTTCTTCTATTCCCTCCCTTTACCTCTGGTGTCCTATAATCTATTTTCTGTCTCTAAGAATTTGCATATTCTAGTTATTTCATGTAAGTTATATCATACCATATTTGTCCTTTTGTGTCTGGCTTATTTCACTCGGCCTGATGTCTTCAAGGAACATCCATGTTGTAACATATTTCAGAACTTCATTCTTTTTTTTTTTTAAGATTTCTTTTATTTATTTATTCCTCCCCCTCTTTGTTTGCACTTGCTGTCTGCTCTCTGTGTCCATTCTCTGTATGCTCTTTGTGACTGCTCATCTTCTCTTTAGGAGGCACCGTGAACTGAACCTGGGACCTCCCATGTGGGAGAGAGGCCCTCAATTGCTTGAGCCACCTCAGCTCCCTGCTTTGTTGTGTCTCTCATTGTCTTTCCTCTGTGTCTCCTTGCTGCTTCATCTTGTTGGGTCAGCTCACCACGCATGCCCATTGCGCCAGCTCACTGTCTTGCTCATCATCTCCACAAGGCACTGAAAACAGAACCCCGGACCTCCCATGTGGTAAGCAAGAGCTCAATTCCTTGAGCCATATCTGCTTCCCTCTTCATTCCTTTTTTATGGCTGAATAACATTCCATTGTATGCACATACCATGTTCTGTTTATCCATTCTTCTACTGATGGACATATGGGTTGCTACCACTTTTTGGCTATTGTGAATAATGCTGCTATGAACATTGGTGTACCAATATCTGTTTGAATTCTTGCTTTCAATTCTTTTCGGTATATAGCTGCATGTGGGGTTGCCAGATCATATGGTAATAATACACTTTACTTTCTGAGGAACCCCAAATTGTTTTTCTACAGTGGCTGCATCATTTTACATTGCCACTAATAATGTATAAGTGTTCATATTTCTGTAATTCCTTGTCAACACTATTCACACACACACCCTTTCTAAAAATAATAGCCATACTAGTGGGTGTGAAATGGTATCTCATTGTGGTTTTGATTTGCATTTCCCTAATGGCTGACAATAATGAGCATCTTTTCGTTTGCTTATTGGCCATTTGTATATCTTCTTGAAGAAATGTCTACTCAAGTATTTTGCCCAGTTTTTAATTGGGTTGTTTGTCTTTTTGTTGTTGAGTTGTAGGAATCCCCCATATTTTTGAAGGATAGTTTTTCTGTATAGAACTCTTGGTTGACAGTCTTATTCTTTTAGCACTTTAAATATGTCATCTTACTGCCTTCTGGCCTCCATGGTTTCTGAAGGTTTCTTCTACCTTCATGAGAATTCAGCTGTTAATCTCATTCAGGATTCCTTGTAGGTCATGACTGGCTTTCCTCTTGTTGCTTTCAAGATTCTTTCTTTAGGTGGTTCTTTCTTCTGTGCATTCTGATATGCTGTTGAGCCCCACTAGTGAAATTTTCATTTTAATTATTGTACTTCTCAACTCCACAATTTCTATTTGCTCATTTAAAAAATAATTTCCATCTATTTATTGATTTTCTTTCTTTGGTAAGACATCACTCTTTAGACATGGTTTCCTTTCGATCTTTGAACATATTTATAATAGTCAGGTTATAGTATTTGTCTATTAAGTCCAACGTCTGAACTACCTCAGGGACAGTTTCTATTGACTGCTTTTTCCCCCCTTGTATGAGACACACTTTCCCATTTCTTTTCATTTATCCTAACTTTTTTCTTTTTTTTTTTTTTAAAGATTTTATTTATTTATTCATTTATCCCCCCCTTGCTGCCTGTGCTCGCCGGGCCAGCCAACCACGCCGTGCGGGCAGGCCCGCCCTCACCAGGAGGCCCCGGGAACCAAACCCGGAGCCTCCCATATGGTAAACGGGATTTACCCCACTGATTGAGCCACAGCCGCTTCCCTATCCTAACTTTTTGAGAACTGAACATCTTAAATAATATAATGTGGCAACTCTGGAAATCATATTCTCACCCTTTCCAGAGTTTGTTGTTGTTCTTTGGTAGGTTCGTGACTTTCCTTGAATAATTTATCATGTGAAGTCTCTGCTCAGTTAGCTTAGCTGTCAGCCAATGATTGGACAGAGATTTCTTCAGGTATTTTGAACCAAAATTCTCCCAACCTTTGCTTAGGGGCTCTGTATGTGAATTGGGGTATGGTTTAAAGGCTCTGGCAGGCAGTTTATACCTCTCCTTAGCCTTCACTACCTGTTTGAGCCAGAAGTGAGAGCCGAGGTCTTTTCAGGTCTTTCCTGGGCATATATACAGCATACACCTTTTATTCTAGATCCCCAGCACTATTTCAGAACTTTTAAAATCTCCCTATGGGTAACTCATGCTCCAATTTTTTTTTTATTAAGTGTTTTGGTCAGCCTCTTTTTTAGCACCACCTTAACATGACCCCTGGAAGCTCTGATGTTAAATAATTGCTTCTGATTGTTTTCTGTAATTGTCCTGTAGAAAGGGCTGTTCTCACAGAGCAAATTCTGAGTCAGATCAAATAAAGACAAGCTCTGAGAATGTAGATTTTGATTGAGATGCCAGACAAGTGCAATAGTGACAATTCTTTGACTTTTGGGGGAGGTCCAAACCTATTCCTCTTCCTCCTTCCCTTATGGTTTTCACAGCTACTGTAGTCACAAGCCTATTGGCTTTCAAGGCTACTGTGTAGCTGGGGAGAGGGCTATGGGATTAGAGAAAGTTAAAACAGCACTGAGCACACTGTTCTTACTGAGATTCAACCATTTTTCTTGACTAAATACTCCTCAGGTTGTTGGAAGCCTTTATTTAATTTCAAGAGTGTAAAAATTTAATTTTGTTAGTTTTTGTCAGTGTTCTTATGCTTTTATGGAGGGCTCAATTTTCAAAGGAACTTACTCTGACATTCTGGAAGTTGGAAAATTCCCCAGCTTTCTGTTGTTTAGTGTTAGCATGTGTACTGGGTTGATCAGTGTCCCCACAAAAATCATGTCCATCTGGAACCTCAGAGTGTGACTTTATTTGGAAATAAGGTCTTTGCAGATATAATTAGTTGAGATGGGATCATACTGGAATAGGGTGGGCCCTAAATCCAGAGACTAGTTGTAGCAGTTTGGCATTATTTATGAATTCCAAAAATAGATATTGGATTATGTTTGTAAACTGGTCTGTACCTGGGTGTGATTAAATTATGATTAGGGCTTTGACTGGGCCATGCAAGTAGGATGTTGAGTTCCTGCCTCTTTGGTGGGTGGGACTCACAGAGAAAACCCCATGGCAGAGAAGAGAGTTGGAGTTTTGAGCTGGAGCCCATGAAGTAAGCACACAGAGGAGCAGAGCAACTGAACCCAGAGAGAATCAAGCCCTAGGGAGAGAGACAGAACCGGTCGCTTTATAGTCTATAGCTGGCCTTGTGGAGAAAACAGAGGACCTGAGCCCAGAGAGAAATGAGCCCGGGGAAGAGAGGAATCCAGGAAGCCTGAACCCTCATAGATGTAGGCAGCCATCTTGCTGCAACACGTGGCAATAAACTTTGGTGAGGGATGTAACTTATGCTTCATGGCCTGGTAACTATAAGCTTCTACCCCAAAGAAATATCCTTTATAAAAACCAACAGATTTCTGGTATTTTGCATCAGCACCCCTTTGACTGACTAATACACTAGTGTCCTTATAAGAAGGTCATGTGGAGACACAGATATGCACACACAGAGAATGCCAAGGGAGGATGGAGTCAGAGATTGGAGAGATGCATCTACAAGCCAAGGACTGCTGGCATCTACCAGAAGCTAGGAGACAGGCATGGAACAGGTTCTCCCCCAGAGCCTTTAGAGGAAACATGATTTTGGACTTCTAACCTTCAGAACTGTGAGAGAATAAATTTCTGTTTTTAAGCCACCCAGTTTTTGGTACTTTATTATAGCTAGGAACTATACAGCATAGTATATCATTTTCCATCCTTTGCTTTTATCCTGTTTGTGTTTTTTAAAAAAGAGTTAGTTTCTTGTAGATAGTATGCAGTTGGGTCGTATTTTTAAACCAATTTGACAATCTCTGCCTTTTAATTAGGATGTTTAGACTATTCATTATTAAAGTGTTTGTTGATGTTGGGTTTATTGTGCTATTAACTTTCTATATACATCATATATTCTTTGTTCTCTGTTTCTGCCTTCTTTTGGATTTATATTTTTTTATGATTCCATTTTCTCTTTTTCATTGCCTCAGTAGCCATTTTGCTTTGAGTTTTCTGTATGTTTTACTTTTCTTTTCCTTATTTTTCTTTCTTTTAGTGGTTCCTTTAGGTTCTATAGTTTAACCTTTTAACTTATTAGAATATACTTTGAAATAACATTATACAACTTCACAAGTAGCATAAAAACTTTACAACAATATTGTTTCCTTTTCTCCTCTCCCGGCCATTTGTCCTGTTGTTGTTATATATTTTATTTCTGTATATAATATAAAGTCCACATTATATTTTGTTAAACATCTAGAGGTTTGACAATGTGCTCAGATAGCCCAAAAATAAGTCGTGATGGAGCCATGGAAAATCCACACATCCAGCTCTGATAAGAACTCAGCCTTTTTTAGGATATAAGATATCATGTACTCTACAAAAAAGTCAGCGAAAAGTCATAAGTAGAGAACAGAGGAGGTGAGATGAAAGGACAGCAGGATGAAATACAAAGACCATACGAAAACTGAAAACGGAGCTAGGTAAGGTATGGGGGAACTGGAAGGAAACCAAAACAGTAATATACAACAAAAGATGCAAAGTCGGTAAAGTGTAGAACAAATTACAGAAAATGTAATAAATGATGTAGAGGGCAAATATGAGAAAGCCTCCTAAAATGGAGAGGAAACAGAGAAGGGATACAACAGTGAGATAAGATGACAGAGATAGAGGACAGAAAATGGAGATTTAAGTTAAGAATTACATCTGTCCCTCGGGGGGGGGGGTGAAATGGAAAAGAACTCAAAACTGAAAGTTTTTGGAACTAGAAAAAAAACCTAAGTATTAAGATTGAAGAGGATTGCCATATTGAAGAAAAAATTAATAAATAGACCTACCTAGACGTACCCTGGCAAATTTTTTGAATTACAAAAATAATGAAAAATTCTATAAGTACCTAAATAGAATTTAGGTAAATAGATTAGCTACAAAAGAAAAAAAATTCCGTCTCATTTAGTCTTTTCTGGAATACTAAATTAAGAAGCCAATGGAATAATAGATACAGAAGTTTTAGGGGAAAATATTGTGACATAGCCATGCACTTCGACATGTACTGAAACAGAAGTTCTCAAAAAGTAGTCCATGGACCCCTGAGGATCTCTGAGATCTTTTCAAGGGGCCCAGGAGGTTAAAGCTGTTTACATAATAATACTAAGATACTGTTTGTCTTTTTTTCACTGTGCTGATGTTTGCACTGTTGATTAATAAAAAGAGTGGGTAAAACTACTGGCAGCTTAGCACAAATCAATGCTGAGGCACCAACTGTGCCAGTAGTTATTGTATTCTTCATCACCATACACTTAAGGGGGGGTGGGGGGAAAGGCCAGATTCACTTTAGAGTGTCCTTGATGAAACAATAAAAAGTATTATTATTAAATCATGGACCTTAAGTGCACATCTTTTTCGTAATCTGTGTGACAAGAAGCGAAGTATACATAAAGCATTTCTACTGTCTGCTGAAGTATAATGGTTGTCTCAGGAAGAAGTATTTGTACGATTCCATCGCAAGCTCAACAAGCTGCTTCTCTCATGTAACACCATTTTTACTTGTAAGAATGGCTGACAGACAAACTATGATTATTTAAGAGTTAGACATTTGACAGAATTTTTTTAAAAAATGAACAAACTGAGACTATCACTTCAAGGAAAACAACTGACAATATTTGTTGCCAATGAAAAAATTTGAGATTTCAAGTGAAAATTAAAATAATGGAAAACTCATATTTGCCACTGGAGTTTAATAGTTTCTTAATACTTAAAAATGTTTTTGATGATATCAGTAGCAATGTAAATGAATGTGAATTTTTTAATATTGTTTAATGAAATGTCTTAACATTTTAAATATCTGCATAACAAATATTTTCCAAATGACTAAATGCATGATGATACAAAATTCTGCATGGGTAAAAGATTTATTCACAGTGAAAGATAGACCAATGGATTCTAATTTAACAGAGTATGAAAAATTCATTGATATGATTTTAGATTCCATATTGCAACATTTTAGGAAACTACCACTTGTTGAATGTTGGTACAGTATCAAAGAATATCCAGAATTATCTGAAAAGATTATTAAAATTTTTTCCCTTCACCAATTACATATCATTATTAAAGCCAGATTCTATTTATATATCCCAACCAAAACAACATATTGCAATAGATTGAACATAGAAATGTATATGCGAATCCAACCATCTTCTATTAAGCCAGACATTAAACAGATTTGCACACAAAAAATTATTTTATAGCTAATCAAATAAATGTCTATGGGTGAAGACAACATAAAAGGATTCTCAGATCTGCAAGGGCTCAGTAAATATGATACCTGTCCTTGAAAGAAGGAAAATGATTTACTTCTGCCATCTAAGATATGAATAATTATGACTTCAAGAATGGAGAAATTGGATAATAAAAGGATTGTTTTGTGATTTATAAATTGTCTGTAAGTTACTTATACTATAGTTGGAAAAGGAGCAGCTCCTCAAAAAGGGGAGTGGATGTTGGACAGACAAAAATGAGGAATCAATACATCACCTGATAATCAAAGTTCTTCTGTTTGGAATGCCATCTTCTTCTGTGCTCATCTAAATTCTACTTACATTTCAAAGCAAAGCTCAGACTCCACATAGAATCACAGATTTCAATAATGTAAAAGAGCAAAAGAGAAAGAATCATTTATATGGAGCTATTATGTACCTGGGTGTTTAAAATTCATTCACATTTAATCCTTACAGAAACCCAGTGATAATAGGTGCTGTTATCCCCATTTTATAGATGAGGAAATTGAAATTCAAAGAGGTTAAACAACTTCCCCAATGTCCTTCTCCTAGCTAGAGATAGAAAAGGGATGTAACTTAGAGTTAAGAATTAACAAATAATTATGATTACTTTCTAGTATATTGTGGAATAGCCAAAAAGGAAACACCTGAAATTACTGAAACTGGCTAAACTAGAACCCAGATGCCTTGATCTTTGATAATGATTGTAAAACTATAAAACTTTATCTTGTGATTGTAACCACTGACTACAGAGTTTACACTTGCTATTATAATGATTCTTTTAGCCTAGTTCCAGTCCTTGTTTATATTTGCTATTATAATGGTTATTTTAGCCCTGCCCAAATCCTTTGTTTATATTTGCTATTGTAATAATTTCTTCTAATATTAAGATGAAATATTTCTATAGAAACCCCTACCATAAATCCTTATAATATCCTTTGGGTTTATGTATAATGGGACAGTGAAAGAGACTGTTAGTCGTTTATTCTCTTCTTTTCAATGGTAACAGAATTTTTACTTCAGCATGAGAGGTAAAAATTTTTACTGTGAAGCCAATGAAGCTGAAGATTCAGGTCCCCTCACTTGCGTGGGCCCCTGTGTGCTGGCAATTGCTGGGAGTTGTGAAGTATTCTAGATGGAAAGGGGAACAGATTGCAATTAGGAAGCATGCCTGCCAAATTGGCTAAGAAGATCTCAGGAGAAAGGGGTCTAGACCACTAGGCTTTTCACAGACTGAACAAATATTCAATTGTACCTAATTTTTGTACTAGAAATTTTGTATTATTTTCCTTAAAGAGGGTTCTAAAAATTATATTCAGCCCCACAAAATCTGGCTGGATCCATAGCAGTCCTGCTAAATATATTTTCAAAACTGTATTTAAGCCTGAGCATTTACATGTAAGAGAAATTAATTTCCACCTGGTTTAACTCACTGTTATATTGGATCTCTAATCACAGTTGCCAGACAAGTATCATGATAGAGAAGGCCTGATTTCAATTCTACCATGTGTTTACATGACAACCACTCTATTGCCACCACAACAGTTGATTGGTTCAGGGGAGGCGGTTGACCCTGGGCAGACCAAAAATTCCTTGCCTGTGACTTTCAAACTGGGACTGTAGAGAGTCAGTCTCTCTCTGGTTACCTGTACACTAACCTGTATATCCTAGGCTCAGCTGGCAATTGTGTCTCTTTACTTCCATATGGAGGAAGCCAGTAGGATTTAAGAGTACATTAGGGGGAAACAGATGTGGCTCAAGCGATTGGGCTCCCGTCTACCATATAGAAGGTGCAGAGTTTGATTCTCGGGGCCTCCTGGTGAAAAGCAAGCTAGCCCACATGGTGTGTTGGCCTGAGCGGAGAGCTGGCCCACGCAGCTGGCCTGCACAAAGAGCTGGCACAACAAAAAGAGACACAGAAGAGAGAAAATAAGAAATGCAGCATACCAGGGAGCCGAGGTGGTGCAAGATATTGAGCACCTCTCTCTACTCTAAAAGGTTCCAGGATTGGTTCCCAGTGCCACCTAAAGAGAAGACAAGCAGACACAGAAGAACACATAGAAAGCAGACAGCAAATGCAACACAATGGGGGGGGGGAAGAAATAAATACATCTTTTTTTTTTTTAAGTATATTTATTTAAAAATACCAGTAGGAGAAGCTTGTGGCATCCTAAATGGCCCCTTCCCCAAACTCTCTCCATGCAGAGTGGGGTCAGCCTGTGTTCCTATTGTAGACCTCTGGCCATGTTCTGGGGGGAGGGGCACAAACCCTATGCACATACTGGAGTGCCTGTATGTCAGTGCCAATCAGGTAGTATCCTGTAAAAGTGAACCAGGAAACTCAGCTCACCCTCCACAACTTGTCGTAGAGGCAGAAGACATCTAATGCAATATAAGAAACAAATAAGCCAAAGATGACTGGCACAAATGATTACCTGATTTAAGACATAAAATAAAGCACCCAGAGGGCAAGAAAGTCTGTTTCATAGGACATAGAGGAGACATTTGAATTCTCCTGTAAATGGGGCAATTTGTAAGGCCAAAAACACAACCGAGGACAAGAGCCAGGCTCAGAAAAAATAGAGAGAACTCTGCACTTCAAATTTGGCTCAAGCTGATCATCTTGATAAGAGAGCTAAATTCTGAAGGAGACCACCAACCAAAGCAGAGCCAATTTGCAGACTGTGAGAGGTGTTTTTTGTGTTGATTGGTTTGTTTTTGTTAATATCCTGGCACTCAAGGAAATCTCTGTCATATCACTAGCTGGATACAAACTTAAAGAACAGACAGCTCAAGGACTAAATCCCGGAGTTAATGCTTTAAAATATTAAATTATACAGTGTGCAATAAAAGGTTATAAGACAATAAAGAAACTGGAAGAGAAGGCCCATCCAAAAGATGAACATCCAGAAACCATCAACGAAGAAGACCAGACTTTGGACATACTGGACAAAGACTTTTAAAAATGATCCTTAATATGCACAAGGAGATAAAGGAAATCCCAAAGGAACAACTAAAGGATATCAGTAAAACAAGGAGTGAACCATATGAGAATCTCAATAAAGAGATAGGAATGTTTAAAAGGAACCAAAGGTGCGGATCTTGGGCCACTGGGTCAGCTGACCTGAGGGGCCTTTTGAGCCCTTTAGGCCATTCACCTCTGCCTCAAGTGTCCCCGCCGCCGTGGCTTCTCAGTTGCAAGGTATCCAGCGGCTGCTGCAGGCTGAGAAGCGCACCGCCAAGAAAGTGTCCAAGGCTCACAAGCGAAAGAACTGGAGGCTGAAGCAGGCCAAAGAAGCAGCTCAGGCTGAAATTGAACAGTACTGCCTACAGAATGAAAAGGAGTTCAAGGCCAAAGAAGCTGCAGCTCTGGGATCCCATGGCAGTTGCAGAACCGAAGTGGAGAAGGAGACCCAGAAGATGACCATCTTCCAGACCTACTTACAGCAGAACAGGGATGAAGTCCTAGATAACCTCTTGGCCTTTGTGACATCTGGCCAAAAATCCATGAAAACTACCACATAAATGGAAGGGGGAGGAGTGCCCATTCCATGGATTGGCATTTTAGATGCCCTCACATGGAATATGAAGCTTTAGCAAAGCTAGAGTTATATTCTTGGGGAAAGGCATTAAATTATTTCTGTATATTATGTAGTAGGTCCTTTCACTTTTTGGAGAGTAGCAAACCTAGCTTCTTTGTACACACTTAGCGCTTATCCAAAGAATTTCATCTTTTTACCTCCTTTTTCTTATAAATTTAATGGGTATATGTTGTCTGTTTTTCTTTGCCATTTAGCTCAAGCAATATTGACTTTTTCTTCCTTAGATCTAGTACCAGAAACTACTTATTTGAAGAAAGAAAGTGGTTAAATATTTTATTTCCCTAAAGCTTTCTTAAAGGTCAGGGGCTTTACCTATGAAAAAGTAGTAAATTGTCATTTGTAACCTGTGTGAAGCAGCAGCCAGTCTTAAAGTAGTCCTTTCTGGCTAAGAGTTAGAACAATGAATACTAGAATAATCGAGCTGCTTTTAGTTTCTTTTAATAAAAATTACTAGATAGAATTCAAGAACTTATTACATGTTATTGCTTAATGTACTAGTAATCATTTAAAGGTAAAGATTCTTTGTCATGGAAAAAATGTAAAAATTAAAAAAAATTAAACGGAACAAAACAGGGAAGTGGCTGTGGCTCAAGCGATTGAGCTCCTACCTACCACATGGGTGGTTCCAGGTTCGGTGCCTGGTGCTTCTTAAAGAAGATGAGCAAGACAGCGAGGTGACGAGACGGGCAGGCTCAGTGAGATGAAGCAGCAAGGTGATGCAACAAGAGGCACAAGGAGAACATAATGAGAGACACAACAAAGCAGGGAGCAGAGGTGGCTCAGGCAATTAGGCACCTCCCTCCAACATCAGAGGTCCCACGTTCAGTTCCCAGTGCCTCCTGAAGAGAAGACCAGCATACGACAAGCAGACATGGCAAATGCAAACAATGAAGGGATGGTGAGAAATAAATAAATAAATAAATAAGTATAAATAAATTAAATCTTTAAAAATAAATAAAATAAGTAAAAATAAAAGGAACCAAACAGAAATACTGGAGTTGACAACCACAATGTCTGAAACGAAAAATACCCTAGAGGGATTCAACAGCATATTGGAGCTGACAGAAGAATCAGTGAAATCAAAGACAAGGCAATCATGATTCAGGGTAAGAAGCAGAAAGCAAAAAGAATGAAAAAAAAAAACACAACAAAAAACAAAAAACAAAAAAACACTGCAAGCAGAGGCTAAGAGACCTGTGGGACAATATCAAGCATACAAATACATGCATTATGGAAGCCCCAGAAGGAGAAGAAATAATGGCTGAAAAATCCCCAAATTTAATGAAAGACATGAATATGCACATTCAAAAAGTCCAACAAATCTAAATAGTATAAACTTAGGAAAACCAAACCAAGACAAACTGTTGAATGCGGTGACGGTTAGGCTAATGTGTCAACTCAGCCAGGTAATTGTACTCAGTTGTTTGGTCAAGGAAGCAATGGGCTAATTGTCACACAAAGACATTTATGGACTTTAGTCACCAGTGAGTTTATTGCATAGATAGCAGATTACTTCCACATCAACCAGGAAAAGGGCCATGAGCAATGAGTGATGCTTTATCCAATCAGTTGAATGCCTTAAAAGGGCAATAGATTTCAGCATTCAGAGAGAATTTCCTGGTTCGTGTTTGGACAGCCAACATCTCCTGGAAACTCATCAAGGACCTTCACTGGACTTTCATCAGAGCCCCTGGTTTGCAGCCCACCTGCAGAACCTGGACTTGTGCATCCCCATGGTCACATGAGAGACTCTTATAAAATTTCATACTATTTACAGATATCTCCTGTTGATTCTGGTGTCCTAGAGAACCCTGACTAATGCAAATGCCCTGGACAAGGAGAGTTCTGAAAGATACAAGAGAAAAGCAACATGCTATGTACAAGGAAGTCCCAATAAAATTAGGTGCTGATTTCTCATTAGAAATCATGAAAGCAAGAAGGAAGTGGAACAAAAAATTTAAAGTACTGAAAGAAAACAATTGTCAACTGTGACAGTTTGCAGTTCTTTCATGAATCCCCAAAAGAAAAAGATTATGTTTTTGAACTAATCTGTTCCTGTGGGTGTGGTACCCTTTGATTGCATTTGATTCACTTTAGATCACTTGGTTAGACTGCTTTTGATTGGATTACGTCAGTGAAGTATATCACAGGTTGAGTCTTCACCCTCTTGCAGGGTCTTATATAAATGGAAACACAGAGAGAGACACACAGGAAAAGGAAGCTACCTTTTTTTAAATCTTGCCATGTAAGAGAGACCTCAAGGATCTCTAGAAGACAAAGCTTAAGCATGAAGCCCAGGAAGCTGGGCCCACAGAGCAGCTCAAGGTTAAAGAGACAAGCCATATGCCTGAGAGCCCACAGCTGAACTCAGGAAGAAAGTACAGCCACTGAGACTGAGAGAGGAGGCCCAGAAAGAGACAAGCACTATGCCTGGTTGCCCACAGCTGAGCTCTAGGAAACAGTAGATTCTGGAAAGGAAGGCAGGAACCTTGGGAGAACTCAGCAGTCATCTTGCTTCACCATGTGGCAGGACCCCAGGATCACCAGCAGATGACTTTGGTGATAAAGCATCTCTGGTGGTGCCTTGATTTGGACGTTTCAGAGCCTCAGAACTGTAAGCTTTTACTCTAAATAAAGGTATTTTGCATCAGAAGCCCTTTGGCCAAGGAGTTTATATCTGCCAAAACTGTCTTTCAAAAATGAGGGATAAATTAAGACATTCCCAGAAGAAAAAAATCTGAGGGAGGTCACCAGGCCTGACCTATAAGCAATGTTAAAAGGAGTTCTTCAGACTGAAAGGAAAGGACCTGAAACAGTGACTTGAATGGCATGAAGAATTAAAGACATCAGTAAAGGTAACCATATGAATAATTACAAATACCAGTGCTATTGTATTGTATTTTTGGTATACAACTCCACTTTCTACTTCTTACACATTTTAAAATGCAAATGCATAAAAAGCATAATATACATATAGATTTCAAAGTACAATATATAAAGATATATTTTGCAACAAGTATTAAAAAAGGTGGGGGGGGTTGGGGCATAGAAACAATGTGTTTACCATTGAAGTGAAGTTGGTATCAAATTAAACATGATTGTTATAGATTTAGGATGTTAAATGTAAGTCCTATGCAAAATGAGAAGGGTCTCAAAGTGATACAATTAAAAAAAAATCAACTGGTTGAGCTCCTGTTTACCATATGTTGAAGGCAAGCCAGCCCATGCATGTGGTGAGCTGACGGCATATGTGGCGCAGTGAGCTGGCACAGCAAGATGATGCAATAAAGGGAGACAAGGAGACACAGAAAAAAAATGCACAGCAAATGGACACAACAAGCACAAGCTGCAAGGGGGTGAGGTGTAAATAAATTAATTAAAAAAATAAATCTTTTAAAAAAATCAAATAAATATGAAAGTAGGCATTAAAAGAAGAATTGAGGGACAAAAAAAGTATAAGAACAAATATCAAAAAGGCAGGAGAAAGTCCTGTTACTTTAAATGTAAATGCATTAAACTCTCCAGACAAAAGGCAAAGATTGGCAGAGTAGATAAATAAACATTACTCAACTACATGCTGTTTACAAGAGGCTCATCTTAAATCCAAAGACACAAGTAGGTTTAATGTGAATGAATGAAAAAAAATCATACTGCACAAATATCAACCAATAGAGAGGTGGCGTAGTTATGCTAATTTCAGATAAAACAGACTTTAAGTAAAAAACTGTTATAAGGGACAAAGAAAGTCATTACACGCTAAAAAAAGGAGTCAACTAAACAAGAAGACATAACAATTATAAATAATATGCACCATAAGTTCCAGGAAAATGGCACTGAGGTGGGTAGATGGAGTCTGACACTCTCACAACAAAGGAGCAGGGAGAGGGCAGAGACCTATCTCAAGGAGCTGCTTTGGATATATATAGAATGGGAAGGTGCTCTGAGTCATCTAGGACAGTACTGAAAAGATAAAGAAGCCAAAGGAAAACTGTGAGTTGCTTGGCCCCTTGGCTGTGAGGCCTTCTCTGTGAGGAAGAGGGGTCTCAGAGCATGGAGGGTGGTATCTTTGCGGTGAGTTTGGCCAGCTGAGCCCCCTTTGAATCTTGGAAGGGATCCGACCCAATGGGGAGAGGGGAGGGGGAGTCTCCTCAGGCAGGCTGTCACACCCAGCGACCCAGGTAAAGAGAAGAATTAGATTAGAGAGGGAGTGGGGACAGATAGGTGCCTAATCAGCAGGACTCTGGCCAACTGCTAGGAGTCTAACCTGACTGAGGAAAAGGAGGCAGATAGCTTTCTGCAAGGCTAACTAACCTAAGGAGACAGTTTTGCTCAGTGGAGGAATTCCCACCTTGCATGTGCAAGGATCCTGGTTTAATTCCCACCTCTTCTTAGAGAAGTGATCCACTGGGTTATCAGGCATTTATTACAGGGAACATATAGACATTCTTTTTGTATTAGCTTTCCCTGGATCTCTTATTTATAAAAAAAAAAAAAAAAAAAAAAAAAAAAAAATCCTTTTTTTTTTTTTCCCCCTTATTTTACTCACTAAAACTCAGCTCAAAACCTGCAGAGGGCCTAAGAGGTAAGGCTGTTTTTTCTTGTTGTTGTTTTGTGTTTTTTTCCTTCTCCTTTTTTAAAAATTAATTGCTGCTATCTTGTTTCTTGTTTGTTTGTGTTTCCCCATTCTTTGTTTCCCTTTTACTGATTTTTTCTACCTACACTATTTCTCTTCTTTCCTTCATTTTTCTATCTTCTGTTTTCTGTTGTTGTTCTTTCATTCCACTTCTTTTAGTTTGGTCTTCAATTTTTCTTGTTTTTATTTCTCTCTCTCTCTTTTCTCTGTTTTCTTTCTTTTTTTACTTTTTCTCTTTTCTTTTTTCTTTTCCTCTCTTCTCATCCTTCTGGGCTTTTAATTCATTCTATATATTTTTCTTTATTTTGTTTCTCATTTCATTGTTTCTATTCCACTTTTTAAGTCTTATTTCTCTTTACTTCTAACTCATGTTAATTATTCATTTTCCTAGGTCTTGTATGATTCCTCTTCTACCTTTTACTGTTATTATTACTATTATTCTTTTTCTCTTCTTATCTCTTTCCTTTTCTTTGGTCCTAATTTTTCTTTCAAGGGAACATAAACAACAGCAAGGAAATAGAATAAGAGGAGTGAAGTGTCAAAGTGAAACATTACCACACATACAAAACAACAGCAAAATAAAACACTAGAAAAAAAGAGAAGCTGATCAATTGAATAAACCACTCAAGATAAACAGATGCCTAGACACCAACAAAAAATTACAAGCCATTCTAAGAAACAGGAAGACATGGCCCAGTCCAACAAACAAACTAAAAAACAGGAGGAGATGCAGAACATGGAACAACTAATCAGAGATGTCCAAACAAATATCATGAATCAACTTAATGAAGTGAAGGGAGAGATTAAGGATATTAAGAAGACACTGGGAGAACATACTGAAGAAATTGTAAACATATATAAAAAGATAATGGATATGATGGTGATGCATGGCACAATTCAAGAAATTAAAAACACTGGAAGCACATAACAGCAGATTTGAATAGGCAGAGGAAAGAATCAGCGATGTGGAAGACAGTACAGCTGAAATCAGACACATAGTAGAACAGATAGATAAAAAGATAGAAAAAAATCCAGTGGCACTTAGGGATTTGAATAACAACACGAAATGCACAAACATATGCATTATAGCCATCACAGAGGGAGAAGAAAAGTGAAAGAGAACAGAAGTGAAAGAGGACAGAAGCCATCAGAGAGGGAGAAGAGAAGTGAAAGAGGACAGAAGTGAAAGAGGACAGCCAATTTTCAGGTTGGCTGAAAATTTCCCAACCCTATTGAGGGACATGGACGTACATGCCCAAGAAGCACAGCGCAGCCCAAACTGTATAAATCAGAACAGGCCTACTCTAAGACATATACTTGTCAAATTGTCCAATGCTTGAGACAAAGAGAGAATACTGAAAGCAGCAAGAGAAAAGACATCTATCAAATACAAGGGAAGCTCGATAAGATTGCCAATTTCTCATCTGAAACCATGGATGCAAGAATGCAGTGTATGGTATAGTTAAGGTACTAAAAGAAAAAACTTCCAGCCAAGAATTCTCTGCCCAGCAAAGCTCACATTCAAAAATGATGGAAAGTTCAAAATATTCACAGGTAAACAGAAACTAAGAGTTTGTCAATAAGAAACCTGCCCTTCAAGAAATACTAAAGGGAGCTCTGCAAGTTGAAAGGTAAAAATAGGAGAAAGAGAGTTGAAGAAGAGGGTAAGAACAACTGAAAAGATAAAAAGAGAAATAAAAACAACTAATGGCATACATAAACCTAAAGAAAATATGGCTAATGTAAGTAATTCCTTGACAGTAATAATGTTGAATGTTAATGGATTAAACTCACCAGTCAAGAGACACAGATTTGCAGAATGGATAAGGAAATATGACCCATCTATATACCATCTACAAGAAACCTACCTTAGACCAAGGAACACCAGGAGGCTGAAAGCGAATGGTTGGAAAACAATTTTACATGCAAACAATAATCACAAAAGGGCAGGAGTAGCTACACTAATTTTGGACAAAATAGGCTTTAAATGCAAAACCATTGTAAGAGACAAAAAAGGCCACTATATATTATTAAAAGAGATAATCTATCAAGAAGAAAGAACAATCATAAACATTTATGTACCTAACCAGGACACCTCAAAATACAAGAGGCAAACATCAGAAAAACTAAGTTGAGAGATAGATGCTTCTACAGTTATAGTGGGGGACTTTAATACAGCATTATCACCATTAGACAGAACATCTCAACAGAGAATCAATAAAGAAACAAAGACCTTGAATAATACATTAGAGGATCTGGACCTAATAGACATATACAGACTACTACACCCAAATACAGTGGGACATACATTTTTCTCTAGTTCACATGGATCATTCTCCAGGATAGACCACATACTAGGCCACAGAACAACTCTCAATGAATTCAGAAAGACAGAAATTATACAAAGTAATTTCTCTGACCACAATGGAATGAAGCTGGAAATCAGTAAAGAGCAGAGAACCAGATTAGGCACAAAGATATGGAAGTTAAACAATACACTCTTAGACAAACAGTGGGTCAAGGAGGAAATTGCAAAAGAAATCAGTAACTACCTTGAAATGAATGAGAATAACAAGACAACGTATCAAAATCTATGGGATGCAGCAAAAGCTGTACTTAGAGGGAAATTCATAGCCACAAATGCCTATATTGAAAAAGAAGAAAGAGCTAAAATCAAAGACCTAACTGCACACCTCAAGGAATTAGAAAAAGAACAACAAACTAACCCCAAAACAAGTAGAAAGAAGGAAATAACAAAGATTAGAGCAGAGCTAAATAAAATTGAAAATAAGAAAAGCACTAGAAAAAATAAACAAAACCAAAAGCTGGTTCTTTGAGATGATTAATAAAATTGATAAGCCCTTATCTAGACTAACAAAGAAGAAAAGAAAGAAGATACAAATACATAAAATAAGGAATGAGGAAGGGGATATCACACTGACCCCACAGAAATAAAGAGTATCATAAGAGGATACTTTGAAAAATTGTATGCCAACAAGATGGATGATTTAGAGGAAATTGACAAATTCCTAGAAATACACAAGCAGCCTACATTGATGAAAGAAGAAATAGATCAATGGACCAATAACAAGTAAAGAGACTGAATCAGTTATCAAAAACCTCCCAACAAAAAATGTCCAGGACCTGATGGCCTCACTGGTAAATTTTACCAAACATTCCAAGAAGAATTAACAACAATCCTGTTCAAACTCTTCCAAAAATTGAAGAGGAGGGAAAACTCCCTAAATCATCCTATGAGTCCAACATCACCCTCATACCCAAGGCAGGTAAAGGTACTACAAGAAAAGAAAATTACAGGCCCAAATCCCTTATAAATATAGATGCAAAAATCTTTAGCAAAATACTAGCAAACTGAATCTAACAGCACATTAAAAGAATTATACACCATGATCAAGTTGGATTTTATCCAGGCATGCCAGGGTTTTTCAACATTAAAAAAAAAATCAATTAAATATAATACATCATATTAATAGAGCAAAGGAAAAAACACACATGATTATCTCAATTTATATAGTAAAGGTGTTTGACAAAATCCAAGACCTCCTCTTGATTAAAAAAAAGACTTAGAAAAAAAAACTAAGACTAGAAGGAAACTTCCTCAACATGAGAAAGAGCAATAAGAAAAACTCACAGCTAATATCATACTCAATGGTGAAAGAGCTTTTCCTCTAAGATCTGGAACAAGATAAGGTCAATTGTCACCACTGTTATTCAAAATTATACTGGAAGTCCTAGCTACAGCAATTAGGCAAAAGAAAAAAATAAAAGCATCCAAATTGGAAAAAAAAGCAGTAAAAATTCCCCTATTTGCAGATGACATGATTTTATATAGGAAATCCTGATTATACAAAGAAATCCTACAACTCAACAACAAAAAAGGCTAACAACTCAATTAAAAAATGGGCACTAGACTTGAACAGACATTTCTCCAAAGAAGATATACAAATGGCTAAAAAGCACATGAAAAGATGCTCAACCTTATTAGCTATTAGGGAAATACAAATCAAAACCACAATGAGATACTATTTCATACCAACTAGAACAGCTACTATTATAAAAACAGAAAATAAATTTTGGAGAGAATGTGCAGAAGTGGGAACCACATATGATGCTGGTGGTAATGAAAAATGGTGTAGCCACTGTGGAAGACAGCTTGGCAGTTCTTCAGAAAGTTAAGTATAGAATTACCATATGATCTGGCAATCCCACTTTTTGGTATAACCCAAAAAGTTTGAAAGCAGGGACTTGAACAGATATTAGCACACCATTGTTTATAGCAGCACTATTCACAATTGCCAAAAGATGGAAGCAACCCAAATGTCCATCAGCTGATGAATGGATACACAAAATGTGGTATTATATATGTACAATGGAATATTATTCAGTGATAAAAAGGAAGGAAGTTCTGACACGTGATAATATGGATGAACCTTGAAGACATCTTCTTGAGTGAAATAAGCCATGCACAAAAGGATAAATATTGTATGATCTCACTGATATGAAATAATTAGAATAAGGAAATTCATAAAATCAGAAACTATAATATAGGTTACAAGGGGTTGAGCTGGGGGTAGGGAATGGGGAGTTAATGCTTAATTGACGCATAATTTCAGTTTGAGGTGATGGAAAAGTTTTGGTAATGGATGGTAGTGATGGTAGCACAATATTGTGAATATAATTAACACTACTGAATTATGCATTGGAATATGGTTAGAAGGGGAATTTTTAGATTATTTATATAATACTAGAATAAAAATTTTAAAAAATACTACATAGGGCTGTACAACACAATGAATTCTAATATAAACTATAATAATAATATAATTATAATAACATTCTTTCATCAGTTATAACAAAGTTACCATATTAATGCATAATGTGAATAATGGGAGGGGAAGTCTGTATTTCCTGCATGATTTTTCTATAAACCTACAACTTCTATAATAAAAAAAAGTTATTAAAAACAAAAAGATGCCAGACAACCTCAAAGCATAAGTGTCCCTCCCCATGGCTTATGTCAGTCAGCTCATGGCATTCTTTGTTCATGGAAATTGCTTCACAATAGGCAACTTACTCAATTCAGGCCAATGAGACGTTCGGGGATGTTTTCTGTGTATGTGGAGGGGTGATGAAATTGTTCTATGTCTTAGTTGTGGGGGTGGTTATATGACTGAACACATTTGTCAAAACTCATAGAACTATACACCAGAAAAAGTGAGTATTACTGATGTAATTTTTTTAAATGAATTAATTTTTTAAAATGGTTTTACATCTACAGTGGCTTTCAATCTATTGCAGAGGTTCTTAACAAGAGGTCTGTGACCTTGAATTGAAATTCAAAAAACATTATTCTTGGGAAGCGGCTGTGGCTCAATCAGTAGGGCTCCCGTTTACCATATGGGAGGCCCCGGGTTCGGTTCCCGGGGCCTCCTGGTGAAGGCAAGCCTGCCCGCACGGCGTGGTTAGCTGACCCAGCGAGCACAAGCAACAAGGGGGGGATAAATGAATAAATAAATAAAATCTTTAAAAAAAAAAAAAAACATTATTCTTGTGGGGACGTGTTGGTGCGGGTGTGATATATTTATTAAATAATACACAGTATAGTGTGGACTTAGTAAGGGGTCCTTGGTTTTCAACTGACTGGCAAAGGGGTCCATGGAACAAAAAAGGTTAAGAACCCCTGATCTATTGGATGAGATGGAGTTCCTGTCTTCAGGGAGCTTTGAGTCTGACTGGTGAAATGAATGTTCCTATTCTAATAGAAGGTGCACATACTTAAACACATATCAAAAATAGAGAGATAGGTACTAATGCATGCAACCTCAAAAAGTGATACATATAGGTTGAGGCTAAAGTGTAAATATAACATGGTAAAGTTAGTGAAAGGAGGCTTCCTGGAAATGATGAGTAAAGGGTATGAGGCTGGGAAGCAGATGTGGCTCAAGCAGTTGGGTGCCTGCCTACTACATGGGAGGTCCTAGGTTTGGTTCCCAGTGCCTCCTAAAAAATTTTTAAAAAAGACGACAATGACAAACAAAGAGAAGACAGTGAGCACAAAAAATGGGGGTGGGGTGGGGGGAATAAACAAATAAAAGTAAATCTTTAAAAAGGATATAAGGCTAAAATCTTACAAGAATATGATAGCATTTTACAAAGTATAAAGATTTATAAAAGTACAGGGTTCATAATTTTTTTGCATCCCTCACTAAGACCTAGTATAATATTAGGCATATTGCTGGTATTTGGTAAATAGCTTTGTTTATTTCTCATATTAAGATTCATAAATAAAAAGAAATTGTTTAAAGGAGTGGGAAGGCATATTATAGTCAAGGGGAGTGTCCAGAAGAAGTTCCTTTGCATTAGGTCCGGAGCTGGCTCAGGTCCCAAGGGCTATCTCCTCCTCATGGACAGAGTTTAGGGTTGGACACTTTTTCATGTTTTGGTCCAGAATCACTGAGGTCATGCTTTTGAGTATGGCATCTTTTGCAGTTTAACTGGTATCAATCTGGTGCTACCCATTCTACGGAAAGATGTAGGTTCTGATGGGTATAGGGACACAAGCTCCCACCTGAATTCCGGCCCAGGGTGGGCGTACTTCCTGCTGCAGCCCCCTTTGCTTGCCTTCCTCTCCTGCCTGTGGGGCTCAGCGCTCTCAGGAGCCACCGTTGATAATATCTTGTTTCCCAGATCTGTAAGGGCCCTCTCAGCTGCAGATTGGTTATGTGACAATTAAACTTCAAGGCAGTCTGATCCCAGGTCTGGGGCACACAGCAGCAACCACCTCCGGTAGTCAGCATCTTGCCAGCCCACCTGCACCCACTAGGGCCCTAAAAGTCCTTGACATCTCCCCATCAAAAGGTCCCTTTCTTAGTAAGCTAAAGGTTAGATAGTGTAAAAATTAATTTTATTCAAATAAACTCTGTAATACCCTCTCCTTCAGGAGAGGTGTTCCTAGCTGAACACTTTTCCTAGACATTGGACTCTCATCTTCAAGTTTCCTTCATTCTCAACACTATAACCCACTCTTTTTTAGGAAAATACCTTCCTTCACTATTGTTTTGGTTTGGTGTTTCTGTTATTGCAGGTTGGATCTTCACCAGTATACTATCTAAAATTTTAACGCCATAGAAGTCAGGCACTGGATCTGATTTTAGAGGGTGGAACCTAGCAGGACATGATTTGGGAAAAATAAAAATAAACACAATTCATAAATGGGAAAACAAAGGTCTAGTAAAAATAAATTCACGGCTTGCAGGCTCCCTCTCTAGCAAGTCCCTTCCTGCATATAAGGAAAGAGGAGGTTCCATGAGGCATCAAAAGTGGGGAATGGATATGGCTCAAGCGGGTGAGTGCTTGCTTCCCACGTGGGAGATCCAGGGTTCAATCCCCAAAGTTTGGGGACTGACAGTCACCCAATGCCTTCCTAAATGTTTTCTGGGAATATATATTTAAATGCAGTAAGTCAAAAGGCCTACATTCCTCTTTTCCCCATTACACATACTCAGAACTATAGAGATCCTGTAAACAGTTGACTCAAAAACAAGCCATTTTACTTATATTTATCCTATATTTTAATTAATTTTTTTCACATTTAATACCAAAATACAGACACTGTATCCTTCAACCCTTTCTACTGTCCCCTCAATCTCCTTCACCTCCCCCCTCCCCCACTCTATTTACACACTCCTTCTCTCCTAGTTTCCTAGTGGTGAACAGGCAATGCCTAAAACCTACCATTAACTCTTACTTTGCCCCAGTTTTCCCACTAGGACTCAGATTCCCTGTTGGTTTCATTCTTCTAGCTGTGGCCAGATCTGGGAGATTATTTCCCAAAGTTAGGAACTAAGGAGGCATGGGGAAATTTCCTTACCCAACCCACAGAAAGGCAAATCAGTATAGCATACAGAGGCAACTCATGGGCTCTAAGTTCATGCATCCTGCACAAAGGCAGTCACCCAGAGGACTTGCCTCTCTTTGCAAATCAACTGCAAACCATGGAATGGCTCCTATGCCAGGAAAGACCAAGGTTGATGGGAAAGGTGACTTTTCTAGTCAGCTTTTCTCCAAGGCTGTGGCAGAAAGTCACAAAGTAGAAGAGAAGGCTTTAGGGGAAAATGGAAAGCACCACCTAGATTAGCCAAATACAGAAAAAACAAGCAAGGGATGGGAGTTGAGCTGGGAGGCACTCCACAACAAAGGAGTAGATAAGTTAGAACCTTCATACCAAGATCCCAAAGCAAGGCAGTAAGGCAAGCCAAAGCTTGGATTGTGTTTAAAGTCATGGGTGAAGGAAAGGATGTGAGCTTGGTGCTATCATGAATGCTGAGGTAACATACCTGAGGAAAGGAGAACCCCTGGATCTCTATATATTGTATGACAGCAAAAACTTCCCAGGCACTTTTAAACCTAAGTGCTCTAGGTTTAAAATTCTTGGTCCCAAATGGTTGTGAGAAGAAAGTTATTCACATCTAACATCATAGAATACAGTTTAGCTAGATTTTACATATATTCTCTTACTTGACTCTCACAATAACCCCGTGATATGGCTAATTTTCCCATTTTATAGAAGAAAGAACTAAAGCTTATAGAGATTTAGTCTTTTAAGCCTCAGTGACACACTTAGAAATCAGGTTCTTAGAAAACCTGTATGGAGTTCTTTCTATTACTCAGTGGTTTTTAAACTTTGCTTTTCAAGGCCTTTAATAAATCCAAGGAGATGCTCATGGAGTTTTGTGGAGGTTCTTAGAGCAGCTCAAAGAACTTTTAAACCACTGCTCCAGTAATACCTGACTTTGGTACAGCCCTTTGATTTCATGTACATTTGGGTCCCTCAGCACCCTTAGGGGATTGTTAGGCCCCCCACTTCCCTCTGATGCTGTAATGATTTAAAAAGATAAATAATATTTAGATAGGGCTTGGGGTATCTAGAAAGGAGACCTCAGTCCTATAAGAATCCCAGCCTCACAGGACTGTGGTGAGAGAAGTGGGCAGAGCAAAAGGAAGTCTGTTACTGATATTCTGTGCTAAAGAGTGATAATGCAACCGTTCGTCTTCCTGTTGAAGACTTTGAAATGCTTTCACGGTTATGAATGAAATTCTCTCAGATTGGTTTTTTTTTTTTTTAATTCCTTTAAGACCTCTAACTCTTATACAAGATCTAGTACCTTCCTGCATTAGCAATCTAAACACATTTCCACAGTGACTACTCTGACATGGTGTGGTGAATATTTTTTGGATTTGTGGCTACTCATCATCTGAACTCCCTATATTTGGGGAATTCCTCAGTATTTGAGCTTTAGTAATAAGAGGGCTGGTGTCCCTCTATAGAAGTGGAAGGACCAGATATTTTCCTAGCACCTCTTGTAGCTAGGTTATAGGCATACGACCTGGGCTTGGCATTAGATATGCCCACCTGGAATTTAGATTCAGGAAATAGTGCTCCAAAGAAGCAGGGAAACAGAATTTATTCTAGCAACAGCAATATCCAGTTTTCATGCCTGGGGTGGCATGCAGTGTCCAGTGCTGCCAGTAACAAAGGCTTCCCCATACTGATTCAGTGGTGTGCTTTGGGTCGTATGTGGCTCCCTCCCTCTCCTTCATTTATGCCCATTTTCAGAGATTGAGTCTCCAGGAAATCCTGTAAACTCTCCACATCCTTATTCTGGTTGCTCAGGGTCTAAACTTTGGAGATATCTTTGAGTCTTCTTGGTAACTCTATCTCCATTCCATTAGCACCTCCTGACAGTGCTCTTTCTCCTCCACTGGGGCTCCCTGGCCCACGCCACCATTACCCCTTACCTGGATTTCTGCAATAGCCTCTTGACTGGTCTCTCTGCTTTCACCTTTGTTCCCATAGAGAAGCCAGGAGGATCCTTTTAAGTCATGTCTGATCACATCACTCCTCTGCTCAGAATCACCCCATTTTATTCAAAATAAATTCCAAAAGGCTCATTGCGGTCTATATGATTGGTCCCTTCCTTGATACCTTTCTAATCTCTTCTCCTATCGCTCCCTGCCTGCTCACCCAGCTCCAGCCGCATCAGCCCTTTTGCTAGTCCTCGCAATGCCAGGCACACTTCAGATACTGATTCTTTAGTCTTGCTGTTCCCTCTGTCTGGAATGCTCTTCCCTAGGATACCCATGCAGCTTGCTTCCTGACTTCATTCAGGTCTCGACTTACATGTTACTTTATCATAGCCTTCCTTGGCCACCCCAGCTAAACTGGCAATCCTTTCCCCTGCCAGATTCCTTCTTTACTTTTCTAGAATTTGGATCATTCCTCTTTATTTTTATTCTTTAGCACCTGAAATATATTCATGTATTTGTTTATTTCTCTGTCTACCCCCACTAGAAGGCAAGCTCCTTGAGGATAGGGACTTTGTTTTCTGCTATATCCCCAAGGGTTTAGAAGAGTGCCTAGCACACAGTGAGCACTCAATAAATATATATTAAGTAGATGTGTTGACTGAACAAATTCTGTTTCTGCTTAAATCAGCCCACAGAGGCTTTCTGTTTCTTGCAACTAAAAATCCTAAGAACCTCACCTGAAAGACACAGTGTAGGACACAGTAGGCTGGGAATCAAGCTTCTTTCTCATTGAGTGACCTTGGCAAAGTCACTTACAACTTGGGACTCAGTTTCTTTATATATTTTCCCTCTTTGCTCTGAGATATTACATTTTTTAAATGCCACATTTCAGCACTATATTTCAACAATATAGTGTTTTTTCCAAACTAACTTTTATAGTTGTCATGTATGTCTTTTTAGAAATGGTTCATCCCTGCTCAAAGCTTTATCACTCTCAGATAATTCTTTATATTGACAATGTCATTTATTACCATTGCTACCAATATCACCACCATAATCATCATTAAATAAAAGTAACAAGCCAAGAGATAGTTTCGGATTGGGGCTAAATAAATGTGAGAGGAGTACAGAGGAGAGGAGAGTTCATCAGGAACTGGGGTGAGAAATGGGTGGAACTTGAGCTAGGTTTGAAATGAAAGGTAGAATTTAGATGAACAGAGAGGGAAGGTGGTATACAGACATTTTACACGTGTGAAAGCAGAGCACTACTGATATATGGAACTATTTGGGAGAGCAGTGGGGAGGGCTGGAATAACTGGACTAGGAAAGGTCCAGTTTGTAGGGATAACTACAAGTATGCACTAGCATCCTTGACTTCTAGGAAAAGACTTAGGTCCCACAGCTTTGAGCTTTATCCGAGACCTTTCTCCAAATTGTACCCACATCTACATCTTCATTCTATCTTGTTTCTTCCATCTACTTGCAGCCAGACTGTATAAGCATTTTTTTTAAAGTACCTTTGGGGAAGCGGATGTGACTCAAGTGATTGGGCTCCTGTCTACCACATAGGAGGTCCAGGGTTCGATTTCCGAGGCCGCCTGGGGAAGGCAAGGTGGCCCGTGCAGCGAGCTGGCCTGAGTGGCGTGCTGGCCCGAGTGGAAAGTTGGTGCAGCAAGATGACGCAACAAAAAGAGACATAGAGAAGAGACAATAAGAGACACAGCAGACCAGGGAGCTGAGGTGGCGCAAGAGAGTGAGCGCCTCTCTGCCACTCTGGAAGGTCCCAGGATCAGTTCTCAGTGCTGCCTAAAGAGAAGGCAAGCAGACACAGAAGAACACACAGCAAATGACACAGAGAACAGACAGTGAGCGCAAAACAATGGGGGGGCGGAGGCAGGAATAAATAAGTAAATCTTTTAAAAAAATAAAAATAAAGTACCTTTGTATAACTCATGGGTTACCATAAAATCCCAGATCTTTTCTGCTACCAAACCAGGTCTTTCCCTTCCTATACTGATTATATATTTTAACTTATGTGTGGAACTTTCCAATTTTCTTCTTTTGTGTGTGCTTTTTTTTTTTTTAGCCCAGCATTTCAACCTAATTAACTAGAACTTGGAATCCAAACTCTCGAGGTCAATATAATAGGGTATAGCTACTACAGGTTATGTCACCGGAAAAAAATTATAAGTATTTCTTTATAGGTCATTATCCAAGTTGTCGAAGAAAATATTGAATGAGATGGATCTTTAGAGACTTCCCTCCAAGTTGATATTGATCTTATCAGTATTTGGGCTTCATTATTCAATCAGCAATAAAAGCATCCACGTGTTTTTGCAGGGAAGAAAGTGTGGTTTAGTGAATAGATTCATGAATCAAGATTACTATGAACATGATTCTGACACAAATGCTGCCAATAACCTTGACAAGTCAATTAATTTCTCTTGAACTCATTTAGGAAATGGGAGCACTATACTAAACTTATTTCCTGTTCCAAAACAGAGATTCTATCATCCAGCCCATAATCTCCCATGAAAAGAGACAATTTTGTACTATCTCTTTAAGAACCCATTTCCTTTCTCAAATTCAGGGCAATAATATTTCTCTTTGGCCTAGTTTAATGGTATTTCAGCAAAGATGAATCTCATGATTTTCTCAAGACAGTCTAATTTCAATTCCTTCTGCAAATGTTTGTTGAGTGCATACTGTGTCAAGCATACTAAAGGACATTTACAATAAATCACCAACAATAAAAAACAAAGTTAATTACCAAATAAACCCCAAATTCCCAAATTTGCCTCCTGGTCAGTGATTTTAAATCTATGCATCACTATGTAAATATGTCTCAGACTCCTTTCCATTGACACTAGCCATTGTAGTTTACAGAGCATCAGTCTTTGTACATTTCGTTGAAAGAATTATGTCTTGTTCTTGAATGTTCAAATATTCTCTCATTCCATCAGAGGCCACATGCAATTAATCATTTTCTTCATTCTGTTTCTCAGGTGTTTACTCTAAGACCTTTAGGAAAATGGGAATTATAACAGTTAGGATTTGATCAGGGAAGCAGAACCACTATGAATGATATAGAATAAGGGATCTATTATAGGGATTAGGCCTTATGCAATCATGGAATCTAGTTAAGCAGTCAATGTCAACCTGTTGCTTCTGCATCTAGTACTGCATCTGCAGTCAGCAAGGCTAGCGTTTGGAAAGGGAAGATAGACATGTCGTGAGGGAGAGAAAGGACAAAATGGAACCTGTACTGGAACTGCCTCTGTCTCTCTCTCATTCCCTCTACTCTAGAAAATGCAGGTGTCCTGCAGGATCAGCTGGTGCTTCTCATCATAGAGGTGCACATACACCTGGTTCAAAACTTGGAGAAAATGAAAGAGGAGATCCAATGTGAGATGGCTCCTGCCCCAAAACCAACAAGGTGAGTGTTCTAGTCTGCTAGCCTGTCCAAAGCAATATACCAGAAATGGGCTGGCTTTTACAATGGGGATTTATTAGCTTACAAGCTTACAGTTTAATGTACACATTAAGGCATCATCAAACAATGCTTTCTTCCCAAAGACCAGCTGCCTGGGATCCTGGACTCCTCCGTCACATGGCAAGGCACATGCCTGTGTCTGCTGGTCTTGCCCTTCCCTTCCCGGTTTCATTGCTTTCAGCTTCTTACTTCTGTGGCTTTCTCTCTCTTTGTCTGAATTTCATTCTCCTATAAAGAACTCCAGTAAGAGGATTAAGACCCACCCCAAATGAGGTAAGTCACATCTGAACTTAGGATCTTACTCACCAAAAGATCCTATTTACAATGGGGACATGCCCACAGGAATGGATTAACTTTAAGAAATTAGTTTTCTGGGGATACGTAGAGCTTCAAACCATCACAATACGCCAGCTACATAACTGCATCTGCCATGCTGACCTTCAGAGCATAAAAATGGCTACTACTTTACTTTCATCTTCAAAATCTCATGCAAATCTCTCTTGTGGACAACTCTAACCAAGAAACATATGGGGAAGGGAAGTCTGGGAGATGTCATTCCAGCTTAGCTTTGTCAACACAGTATGAAGGCATCATAAGGAGCAATACACAACTGGACAGCCCTATGTCAAACTCTTCCTCTTTTATTCTTCACCAACACCAGGCCAGGATTATCATATTACTAAGTAAGATAAATGTATAGAAGAGTGAAAAGCAAAATGGATCCAACAGAAAAAGTGAAACCAGGGAAATGAAAAATAATTTAGAGAAGTATGCCTAGAAAATAGAAAATAGAAATAGATTTAATAAGAATGTGAAAGAGGAAGGCAGAACCAAGTATTAAAATACAAATCTCAAATACAGAAGAATGGGCACAAAAGTGATCAATAAAAGCACAGTAGAATACTTATTATTTTCACCTGAAAAAAGAACTGAGCTTGAACACAAAGAAAGCTCAGAGAGGAAACCAACATTAACTAGTAGAGTCGAAGACCAAAGGTTTGATAAAAGAAATTAAATTAACATTAAAAATTAAAAAATTATAAATCTTAAAAAAAAAAAAAAAAAAAAAAAAAAAGCTGGCTATACTTGAGTGCAAATTAGAGCAGCTTTATAAATCAACTATTAAAACAAACCAAAGGAATCAGAGAAAAATGTTGCTTACTCCAAATTAGTTTCATTTGTGAATAAATGGAGCAGAAATGTAATATTAGTTTGACAAAGTGTTAAGAAAATCATTGAGACATAGGCCTTCTCAATTTGCTGTCTTTGAGAGCAGCAAGCACTCTGGAAGTTATTGTTTGAATTATAGTGATTGTGATCATTCTTATGTGTCGACTTGGCTAGGCTATAGTCTCTAGTTATTTGATCAAATACCAATCTAGGCATTGCTGTGAAGGCATTTTGTATATTTGATTAATGTTCACAATCAGTTAACTTTAAGTAAAGAAGATTATCTATGATTATCTTAGTGGGCCTAATTCAATCAGCTAAAAGGAAAGTTAAGAGCAGAACTGAAGTTTCCCACAAGAAGAAAAAATTCCACCTGTGGACTGCATCTTCATCTGCTCCTGTCTGCCCTGTGGATTTTGAACTGGCTGAGCCAGCCCCATAATCATGTAAGCCAATTCTTTGCAATAAATCTCTTAATACTGGCTCTATTTCTCTGGTGGAACCCTGAATGATACAGTGATATTAGCTACTATTGTTGATGAGCCTTTTTCATTGATATATAGAAAACGATATAGGAGAGGAAGCACAGAACTTCAAAGTAAATTAATAAAGAATGTGAAAGTATGAGGAAAGGATAAGACAAAGTAGCCCAAATGCACAAAACTGCTTATATAATACGATGGCAAAAATTTTTTTTTTCTTTTAATTAGGTAGTTATAAATAGGCAAATATAGAATTAAGGATGTTTGTGGACTTAAGGAAATCAACAGTATGATTAAAATAGGATGTTTGTGGTAGCCAGCCTCAAACACCGCTCCAAACGACCCCTGCCTCTTGGCACTTACATCATTGTGTTGTCCCTTCCCGTACTGCACTAGGGTTGGTCTGTATGACCAATAGAATATAGCAAAAGTGATGGTATATTGTTTGTGAGATTAGGTTATAAAAGATACTGTGGCTTAGATCTTGGTCTCTCTCCCTCTGTCCTCCTCGTGGGTCACTCGTTCTGGGGGAGCTAGCTGCAGTGCCCTAAATCCCTGTGGGGAGGCATGTGCTGATGAACAGGACCTTCAGCCAACAGCCACAGAAGAACTACAGACTTTTGGCAACAGCCACATGAGTGAGCTTGGAAGTGGATATACCAGCCTCCAGCAGGTCTTCAGGAGCACCAGCTAACAGCTTTATCGCAACTTCATGAGACACCCTATTCCAGAATCTTCTGGCCAAGCTATTCCCAGATTTCTGATCTTCAGAAATCTTGTGAGACAATAAAAGTTTTTGTTTAAGCCGATAATCCCTTTCAATTTTACTTAAAAGATAAAAGGAAATAAAGCAAAACCTATAGAAATGGCAGAAATGAAGAAACAAGAATTAAAATTAGGAAGTATAAAATAGAAAGATAAACCAAGTATAATAATTGAAATTGTTCTAAATAGTCTAAATCCTATTAAAAGGCAAAGATGTTTTGTACACCAATATTTACAGCAGCATTATTCACAACTGCCAAAAGGTGGAAGCAACCCAAGTCTCTATAACAGATGACTGGATAAATAAAATGAGGTATATACACAAAATGGAATATTAATCAACTGTAAAAAGGAATGGAGTTCTGATATATGCTACAACATGGATGAACCTTGAAGATATCAGGTTGAGTGAAATAAGCCAGACACACAAAGACACATACTAAATGATCTTAATTATATGAAATACTTAGGATAAGCAAATGTCATAGAGACAGATAGTTGAGGGGAGGAGAGGGAAGTGAGGAAGAGAGTTATTGCTTAATGGGTATAGAGTTGTTTGAAGTGATGAGAAGTTGGGATAATGGATGTTGGTTGATGGTAGCACAATATTGTGAATGCAATCAATACCACTGAACTGTACACTTGAAAATGGTTAAAATGGGAAATTTTGAGTGGTATATATGTACTACAATAAAAAGTTTTTGAAAAAAGGTTAACAATGCAAAGATGCATAAATTATTTTAAAATCAGTAATGTTATTACTTATGTAGACATTTAAAACCAAAAAGGCTAAATATAAAAGCATGGGCAAAGATACACTAAACTTATAGAACATAATAGCAGGTTGTGGCAGTTTGAGATTATTTTATGATTCCCCAAAAAAGAAAGATTATATTTGTAAACTAATCCATTCCTCTGAGTGTGATACCCTTTGATTGTATTAAGTTCAGTTGAGGCCTTTAATTAGATTACTAGATAAGATTGCTGTAGGGCTTTTTATTGGACTATGTCAGTGAGGCAAGACTCAGATTGAGTCCCTACCCTCTTGCTTGGTGTGATATAAATGGACACTCAGACAGACACAGGAAGAGAGAGCTCTGCCAATTTTGTATCTTGCTATGTGACAGAAAGACTCAAAAGCTGAGGCCCTGGGGAGAGATGAGCCATTTGCCTGAAAGCTTATAGCTGAAATTGGGAAGAAAGCAGAACAGCTGAGAATGGTATAGGAAGCCCGGAAAGAAACAAGCCCTATGTCAGGAGAGAAAGGACTGCAGGTTCACTTAAGCACCAAACCCTGAGAGGCTGGGCCCACAGAGCAGCTCAAGAGGAAAAGGTGAGCCTGGAGGGAGAGGAATTCTGAAACATGGGCAGATAGGCAGCCATCTTGCTTCACCACGTGGCAACATGCCAGAATCAATAGTAGCTGACTTTGGTGAGGAAACATCTTTGATGGTGCCTCGGTTTGGACTTTTAATGATCTTGGAAATGTAAGCTTTTGTCCCAAATAAATCCCCTTGATAAAAGCCAACAGATTTCTGGTGCTTTGCATTGGCAGCCCTTTGGCAAACTAAAACACAGGGTTAGCAATGTTAATGTCAGTTAAAGTAGAACTTAGGGCAAAAAGCACTAAGGCAGGTAGAGTAATCGCACATGATAAAAGGTAGGCAATAATGAAAATATGATAATAAGGAATTGATATGGACCAACATGGCAGCTAAATACATAATGTTGACTGGTAGGCTTTTAATGAGAAAATGATAATATAATTATAGTAGGGGAATTTAATTCTCCAGTATCAATGACAGATTAAGCAGGCCATATATAAAGGTGTGGAACGTAACATTTATGTAAGCTAAAGCTTCTTTAAAAACAAAATTTTAAAAAAGGCTTGGAAGATCTAAACAATGTAATTCATAGCATAGAGCATTATTCCAGATTTGTAGTCTACAGATAAGGGTTTTACATGTTCATGTATAGAAATTAAACATATACTAGGCTATAGAGAAAACTCTCATTAAAGATAAAAGGAAACATTTTATGGGCTATACAAATATTTCTGTCCACAATTAGACATTAATGGCACAAATGTTTTAAAAATTAGTCCAGTCACATGTAAAATAAACATGAACTCCAGAAATAACTTGGACAAAAAGAAAATAAAAAGAGATAATATAAAAAGGAATGCTCTGTAAACTATAAAAGTGTATGGCAAATGTTAGTAATTATTATTGGTTACATATTTTCAAAATAATAATGAACATACCAACCTATCTAAATCTTTCTCATAAAGACAAAGCAACATTTGAATAAAAAGATATAGTTTTAAATGTTATTTTTTAAGAGAGAAAAAAGATTATCATAAGAAGCAACAACAGTGGGAGGGGGAGGGGTGGGGTATATGGGAATCTCCCTATATTTTCCATGTATCATATATGTAATCTAAAGCTTCTTTAAAATAAATAAATAAATAAAGCAACACCAACAAAAATCCCCCAAAGTAAATAGAAGAATGGGAATAAGACCAAAACAAGAAGAGAGCAAATATGCACAAAATATTAGAAAGAAGGAGGTAAAATAATATAAAACATGCTAAAATTTTCTCTGTCCTAAAAAGAAAAGAACTAAAAACCCTTTCTTTTTCTATAGTTATCTTTCTCTCTTGTTGAAAAGCCCCTTCAAAACCAAACAATTTTTATTTTATTTTATTTTTATTTTATTTTATTTATTTTTTTTTTAAAGATTTTATTTATTTATTCATTTATCCCCCCCTTGCTGCCCGTGCTCGCCGGGCCAGCCAACCACGCCGTGCGGGCGGGCCCGCCTTCACCAGGAGGCCCCGGGAACCGAACCCGGGGCCTCCCATATGGTAAACGGGAGCCCCACTGATTGAGCCACAGCCGCTTCCCCCAAACAATTTTTAGAAATAGTATATTTTCTATTTATGAAAGTAATGCAGGACTTAACATTTTTGTCAGTATACCAGACTAGGTGCTAGAAAATGGAGCCTCTTGCTAAAATCAACTAAAATCACTGGATTTTTAAAAGTCTTAAATACATTCCAAAGTTGAAAAGAAAGTAAAGATTACTTAATGTATTACATCTGGTTTGAGGCATCATTGGCTCAAAAATGTGCCATTATTTATTACTAAGAAAGAAAAAAAAAATGCTGTCGAACTATGACACATTATTTTCCTATAATTCAAAATTTTATTTTATACTTACTACAGGAGATGTTTTAGATTTATTCATTTTTTTTCACATATCACTCTTAAAAAATAAAATGTAAGAAAATTGCTTAAAGTATTCCTAAAACTGCTTCCCATTTAATCTGACTCTTCTGAATCGTGTCTGATTTTCCACACATGGAAAATCAAGAATGTTGAGGATGCATTACTTCACAAATAATCCTTAAAAGAATAAAAATCATTGATGCTAGGCTTTTTAAAAATTTTATCGAAATATATCATACATACATGCACATACATAAACAATAAGTGTATAGTAAAAGATGTGAATTTACAAAACAAACATGCATATCATCATACAGGACTCTCATACATCTCCCCACCACCAAACCTTGCATTGTTGTGAATCATTTGTTACAAACTATGAAAGTAGTCAAAATATTACTACTATGATGCTAGGCTCTTAAGCCTGACTTTGCAGTTAGATAGAGCTAATTTACTTTACACTCTTGTTTCAGAAATGTTATTAAATATGTCTGATTCACTACTTTCCCCAACTCCTCTTCACAGACATTTGATTCTCAGGGGGTTAAAAGAATACTCCATTTAATGGTAAGGAAAAATCTTAAGCCACTGATATTTGTTATGCAAGTTAAGATGCTGTGCTTTTGATATTCATTTTTGCATAAACAATAACATCTATGTCATGCTTGACTATGGTTGACAGTAATTGTAGGATACCATCAGTTTAATATGCATGCTGATTTCAGAGATGTTAAAATGTGAAAAGCATGTTTTGAGTAATGAGATATAAGTTAAAGTGTGAATGAAGAGATATAGGGAGACTATCTGGCAAAACTGGCAGAGCATAAGGTTCAAATTTGATAGTACTACACAGCATACAAATTAAAAATCAAAGCCCAGGTCTTCCTAAAATAGAGAATCAAATAGGACACCAGCCCTCTTAAAGTTGAGTCTCCAAAAGCCTACACTCTTAGGATGAGGAAAGCTAAAAATAATCCATCTCTCGAACTACAACCACCACCACTATGAGACTACAAAAAAAATTTCTCATTTCAAAACTTGGTGCTCAGTTGGGCAGGGGATTATCATCCCTAAGAATCTGTAGCCACAAACCAGCCTTTATGAAGATTTTTTTCAGCCCAAATACACACAACCTGGATACATGGGGGGAAAAAAGTAAAAGAAAGAGAAGAAAAGAAAACTTAAGCAAAGAATTAGGTTTAAAGCAATCCTAGTACAATGATGCCTTCAGGTTTCCTGAAGAAGCAAAAGCAAATCTCTTTGAAGAAAACTAAACTTCATCCCAAGTCTCAAAGAATCCCCAAAGACAATGTTTAAAGAAAAATAATCAGTTCATGGTAAATGACCAAAAAAAAAAAAATCACAAAACATCAGAAACAAAGCACCATGAGTAAAAGACAGCAGAAATGACAGCAAAATCAGAACTGCAAATACCTCAGATGTTGAAATAATGACATGCTAAATTTTAAAAAGTATATCTAAGAAACCAAAGAAGAGGTTGAAAATATGATGAAAAACCAACAGATCTGAAAAGAAACCAAAAAGAACTTTGAGGAAAAAAAACAATAATTAAACTTAAATATTTTGTGGATGAGTTTAATAGTTCTTTAGACACAATAAAAAAAAGAGGGAATTCGAGAGTAGATCTAAAAAAAATTACAAAGGATATAGAACAAAGAAAAAGATGATAAATATGAAAAGATAATGGATGATATTGTGCAAGTATCTGCCAAATGACTATTCAAAGTTCCAGGAGAAGGGGAGAAAGAAAATGGAGCAGAGACAATAATTGAAGAAATAATGTTTTAGAACTAAAGAAATAATTCAATTCACAGATGCAAGAAATCCAATGAACCCTAAGTAGAAAAAATAAAAAGAAAATTACACTCAGGTTCACAATAAGGAAACTACAGAACACCAAAGCCAAAAAGAAAACATATATTTATATTTAAGGCAACCTTTAAAAAATTAAGTCAAATTATCCTCACATGGGTCACAATTTGGATGACAGGTGACTTTTCAAGAGTAACAATGGAAGCTAGAAGATAGTGGAATAATATCTTTTAAAAGTTTAATGTGCTGAGAGAAATGATTGTTAATCTGAAATTCTATAACCAACTTCTTTGCATATGTACTGTTTATTGAATTTTGGACTAATGAATGTTTTCATGTTAAGTGATGGATTTTATTGCCTTCTTTTAAAGAATGTTGAATTTTGTTTTAGCTGGCAACTAAGTTACTTGAGGATCACCTTGATTCTTTCAAAGCTTGTTTTAACTTTTTTAGAGCACAGGTAGAGTACCCATTACTCCTAGTCCTGAATCATGATTAGTTTAGGACTAAGCTTGACCTTTCTGGGGTCCCTCCTGAGTGCCCAAGTGTTAGGAAAGTTCTCTGCATTCTGGCTGTTGTGGACTGAAATGTTTGCCGACTCTAGTGTGCTCTGGGAAATTTCACCTTAGAATTCTTCAGGGATTCTTTGCACAACCTTGAGGCATTTGTCCCTATGTATACACCCTTAGTACTGAGGCAAAAAACATTCTGAGACTCTATTCAGATATCTAGAACTCTTTGTATAGTGTAGCTACTCCTCCCTGGTACTCTGCCTCATGAATTTCAGTTGTCTCAGCTTCACCAAACTTTGATCTCTCTTCTTAATTCAGCAAGTCCACTGTACTCTGATTCAGATCCCCTTTCCTAAGCCATTGTCCACAAAGTGCTTTCAGGCTGAAATCAAGGGTGATTATAGGACCTAACTTATTTGTTTCCCTTATTCCAGGGATCACAGTCCTGTGCTGCCTGTTAATAAAGCTCTGAAAACATTCATTTCAGAGATTTTTCTAGTTTTTTATTGGTTTATGGTGTGTGTGGGTGGTGGGATCAAGTCCATTATCAGTTACTCTGTCATGGCCAGATCATGAATCACTTTAGACTATAAGATATTAGTCATGCACATTAAGATTTCTAGGTTCGGGAGTGGATGTAGTTCAAGGGTTGAGTGCCTGCTTCCCACATACAAGGTCCCAGGTTTGATCCCCACTACCTCCTAAACACAGAACAAACAACAAACAAATAAACAAACAAAAACCAACTCAGGGGAGCTGATGTGGCTCAGTGGTTGCGTACCAGCTTCCCACTTATGAGGTCCTGGGTTCAATACCCAGCCTGGTACCTCAAAAGAGAAAAAAAAAATATCTAGGATAATTTCTTTTTTTTTTTTTTTTCCTTAACTTTATTTTGTACATTTAATAATTGAAAATATAAACAATTAAAAACTGAAAAGTAAACACAGATGAATAAATATATACATTTCTCAATTAAATGTAATGGATACATGTAAATTTTTTTTTTAATCAAACAATATATTACACAATATATTTGGTTCATAGTAACGCATTCATACAGTATTTGTCCTTTTGTGTCTGGCTTGCTTCACTCAACATAATGTCCTCCAGTTTCATCCATGTTGCCATATGCTTTATGACTTCATTTCTTCTTAGCTGCATAATATTCCCTCATGTGACTAGACCACAGTTTGTTTATCCATTCATTTGTTGATGGACACCTGGGTTGTTTCCAACTTTTGGCAATGGTGAATATGTTGCTATGAACATTGGTGTGCAGATATCTGTTCGTATCACTGTTCTCATTTCTTCTGGATATATACCCAGTAACAGTATTGTAGGGTCAAGTGGCAAGTCTATATTCAACTTCCTTAGAAACTGCCAAACAGTCCTCCATAGTGGTTGTACCATCCTGCACTCCCACCAACAGTGAAGAAGTGTTCCTATCTCTCCACATCCTCTCTAACACTTGTAGTTCTGTCTTTTCAATAGTGGCCAGTCTGATAGGTGTGAAATGATATCTCATTGTAGTTTTGATTTGAATTTCCCTAATTATGAGTGATGTTGAGCATATCTTCATGTGTTTTTT